>JAOVYX010022659.1:0-14346 GCA_035668315.1 Drosera spatulata
TGTTTTGATGAGAAATAGAATTGATCAAACAATGAAAATAAATAAATATTGGTCAATTGAGAATTTTTCTTGTGATTTAAGCAAATTTGACAAAATGTATGGCCTTCATGATTTTCACTTATCATGGATTTGAATCATGGACTAAAATTTTTCATTTCATGTCCTATTATGATAGGTGTTTATAATTAGGCTCGACAAAAAGAGAGTTGTCGATATAGCTATTGGTTACCATAAAGCATGACATAACCAAACTGACATATTTACTCTATGTTCAAAAGAGAATGTAACACAGACTAAACACATTATATTATAATTATTTCTCGAACACCTCACAATAATGACCCCACACAGATTAGTGCCAAATTATGCTCATTTACATGCGATCATAGGTTAACCAAAAGAAAATGACATTAACTTATAAGTTTGCTACTAACATCAACCAAAAGAGAATGGCTTTATTACTTACATACTTCTCTAACATAATTAGATGGCCAATCCAACTACAATAGACAAATAATTATAGATAATTTCAACACATGAAATGATATCATAAACAATGAACATGAAATTATTAAAAACAGAGATCCAGTCTCATAAAATCCATGACTAAGTTACAACCATACTTAGACTTACTGTTACCATCATCATAAAACGAAACAAACAGTTTATGCTAAACACATGGAAAACTCATCTCGAAAAACAATGAAAATTGGTCTAAACAGAAGAGGGACAATGATCTTTTCAATAGATTGAGTTGCGTAGCGTCGATCTTGTTGTGATTCGTAGACACCGTCATCTCAGATTGAAGCGGCGTCTCTAACTCTCTGAAAAACCTTCGTAGACTGATGAAATCTCTTGTTTTTCAAACTCCCTATTCTGATTTTTTACGTACATATTTATAGGAAAAAAAAAGTAAAAAATTTCCCTAAAAATAGAGAAAAATAACAACCATATCTCATAAGGCGCATGGCTCGTGTGTGCTTGGCACGGCCCGTGCGTGGTAACAATAGCCCGTGCTTAGGGAACTTTTGAAAACCATTACGCACGGCCTGTGCCTTATGTGCATTGCCAGTGCCTGCTACCAAACATGCAAACTTCGATTTTTATCTCTCAATAAAGTGCAAACACGCTCCACAAACTTGGAAATCAACAGAAAACTTCAAAAAACAGCCTCAAACTTCTCACAATACAATCATCGTCAGAAAACATGTCTAATTCTTCACTATTGCAATGAAAACAAGAGATTCTGAAGTATCGACGTTCTAAATAACAAAAAAAATCAAAACAATACGAAATGACACTAAATCTGACACAAATAAACAATTTTGAATAAGAAAATAATACGTGTTTTCACACTCATCAGTATGTCTTAACTCTTGTTAGTTGTAATTCGAGATGACTTTCTATGCTTTTAGCAAGAACTGTTTGTTTCGAATTGTGACAATGGTAGCATAAATCTAAGTATGGCTTAGTGGTTGCAGCTTAGTCATGGAATTTATGAGACTTGATCTCTATTTTTAATAATTTCTTGTTCACTATTTATGGTATCATTTCATGCGTTGGAATTATCTATAATTATTTGTCTATCGTATTTGGATTGGTAATCTAATTATGTTAGAGAAGTATGTAAGCAATCAAGCCATTCGTTTTTGGTTAATGTTAATAGCAAACTTGTAGGTTAATGTCATTCTCTTTTGATTAACCTATGATCGCATGTAAATGAGCATAATTTGACGCTAATCTGTGCTAGGTCATTATTGTGAGATGTTCGAGAAATAATCATAATGCAATGTGTTTAGTCTATGTTACATTCTCTTTTGAACATAGAGTAAATATGCTAGTTTGGTTATGTCATGTTTTATGGTAACCAATAGCTATTCGGCAACTCTCTTTTTATCGAGCCTAATTATCAACACCTATCATAATAGAACATGAAATTAAAATCTTTAATCCATGATTAAAATCCCTGACGAGTGAAAATCACGAAGGCCATACGCTTTGTCAAACTTGATTAAATCTTAAGAAAAATTCTCAATTGATCTACATTCAACTTTCATTGTTTTCTTTAGTTCTTGTTCTTATCAAAACAACCCCTCCTCCCCTCCCCCTCCCAGTTTTATAGAAAATTAATAGATTGATAAATTAATTCACAAAATCTGAAAAGACTGTCCTTTGTGGGATCGACTCGTACTTATCACTACTATATTTTTGTTATAATTTTGTTGTGTGAAGTAGTGCAGATATTTTCATTTGTGACACCTTACGACGGGTTCTATCACGAGGGTACTTCCACATCTGGCGTTGAGATAGAAACAATGTCACCTACTGGACCTCCATCAGAGGTCTGTAGTGATGTGTGTTGAGCACGACTTGGTGTTGCTTCAAGATGCTTTTCCATATTTCCCAAAGTCTCTTGCTCTTGTGCGATCAAGAGTGTTAACTCGTCTGCAACAATATCCTGTGCCGACTCTTTCAATATAGATTGCTCCATTGTTTGAGGCCCTAGTATATTGGATGTGGTCTCTTTTGTCTCTTTCGATTCTTGAAGCACCAACTTCGTCCCTGCTTGTCTTGGAGGTTTTGCAATTGCTTTCTTCTGCTACATCTTTGGCTTTGCTGCAGGAGCTTTAGCAGCTTGGGCCTTCGCAATTTGAGCCTTTATTGTAGAAGCCTTCAATGGGGTCTTCCCCTTAGTTTCCTTAACCTTTTCAACCACTTTCTCTAGTGGCTGGTCTAAGGCCATAGAAGTGGTCTGCGTGATCTTTCCTTTCTTCAAAAACCCTGTGGCTTGTTTGTCAATCTTTTTGACATCGATTTGTTTTAACACTGTCCATAACCTCCCTTTCTTGTTCGATAGCTTCAACTTGGCCTTCAAGAAAATGCTTAGAGTTCGTCAATAGAGTAGTTGGTCTTCAAAAAAATGCTTACAAATAAATTTATTTGTGGCTAGATAATTGATTTTGAAAATCAATTGTTGAGATTAAAATTGAATCCTCTCTTTTCAATTAATGCAAAAATGTGTTTTTGATCTCAATTGTTGATCTTCAAAATCAATAGTCTAGCCACAAAATCCACTAAGCCCAAGAAAATAACTAAGCAACACATGCATAAAAATATGTTTAACAATAGATTTATTAACATAAATAAATATGTTGATTTTGTGTTCATCCCTTTGTCCTTGTGAGTATCTAAAGGAAAATATGAGTGGGTATATGGATAAAAATTAATGATTGAGATGATCATGTAATATAAAATAGGTGTATTTTAAAATTTTTTATCATTGAGAACACCCCAATTATAAAAATGTTGCATGTTAGATGTATCATTCAATTATAAAATTGTGTTGGGATGGAGGAAATATATTAGACAACTTACGGTGTAAAATTAGTACACTACATTTCAGAATTGAAGAAATGCAACTTCCCCAATTAGCAAAGGAATAGAAGAAATATTAGTACACTACAACATATCGAATTTGAAAACATTTAAATTTAGGACCGTTGTGAGCACATGTTGAAATCAATCTCAGGTTTAAACTCGCCGAACCCCGTCACTCTCTCTCTCTCTCATTCGGCTCACAAGCATCGCTGCTGTCATTCTTAGTTCACCTCTCTAGAGCAAGGAGCGCCACCGATGCAGGCCAGACGCCATGGCTGGCAACGCCCTCTTCATCCCTTACAGGTACTCATCTAGATTACTGGTGTGGTGCCATAGACAGAGTACGAATTCGTGTCGTTGACGATAGAATTTAGATCTCGTTTCTAGCAATTCATCAATTTCAGCGAGTTTTATTAGTTTGCCTTGGTAGCTGAAATGAATCACTTTTCTTTTACATTGGCTCACTTGTTGCTGGTCAATGATGCTCCTGCTGTTTCCGGGCGCATTAAATTGTTTGGAGGTGAAATTTCTGTAATTTGGTTTCTTTCCTTTTAGGGTTCTTGAGATATTGGGACCTGAAATTGATTGTATTTGCCCATCAGGATGTACAATTCTGATATACGTTCTTCAAATAAATTAGTTCTATGTTTTAAGAAGTTAAAATATGCTTCTACACCTTTATAAATGCAACCTCGGCTGGGAATCAACAACACACAACCCAAGAAGCACATATTGAACAAAAGATGTAATATGAGAAATCCGAATACGGGAAATATTATACAACCAAACTTTCGTGTGTTTTATGGAAATATTAGTAATTCTAGGTTGTAATGTACAAGAGCATTAGCACAGGCATCAAGAAATACGACATTCGAACATGATCTCCATGACACTTTTTATAGGTCAATTCTTCCGTCTAGTGACAGATATCTAGACAAGGTTATTAGATGAGAAAGGACCTTACCATAATTCATGGACTTGAAAGCGGATAATAACTAATGAGAAAATGCATACACATTCTCCTCCTCCTCTCCGAGAAAAAACTTGTGGATTTCATCATAATTTTTTCCTTGAGGATATGCAAATATTGAAAATGTCTGGGGAGAGGTAATTGCAATGGCCTTACTTCACTGACAGGATTGTCTCATCAACCGTATAAAGTTATCCTATTGTGACAACTGACAATAGTTTTAGGATAGGTTGTGTATCCGGAAGTCAATTTTTCAGGTTCGCCACATTTTTAGCTAAAACTTCTGTGAGAAAGAGAGATTCTTACCATAGTTTGTAGGCTTGATGGGAGTAATCATAAGCGTGAAAAATGATTAAATAATCTTCACCTTCTGCACTGATGAGAGTGGCAGTCATTATCTTGATCCTTTCATAACGTTTTTATATTGAAAGGTGCATTGCCTATGTTTCATTATTCATTCATATAGGTTATGTTTTACTTTCAGCATTGCATTATGGAATCAAGAACCTAAAAAATAGAATGACCTAAAAAGATTAAATAGTTTCTTAAAACAACTTTCTGTGATTACCAATGCGTCTTTGGACGATCAATCCTAAAATTTGGACGCACTACTTGTGTCACCGATTGAACTTAGCCAGCAATCAGATTCTCATATAGAAAATGTGCTCATAATTCATTTCTATTTCTCATAACTATTTTAGATGATTCTGGAGCTTTATCCGGATCTCTTAACCCACCCTGATCATGGATGAAACCGAAGATGTTATTCATGATGACTTTTGAACAAACAAACAAACCAGGAATTCGGCAAAATCTCTCCATATTGCTTTTATTTGACGTATGCTGGATGCTCCCCGTACCCTTGATTTGGTGTGATACTGACACTCTTGAAATTGCAATCTTTTGCGGGACAGCATCTTTAATTGATGCTTTTGCTATTTCAGATGGTGGGAATGGTGGTCTACAGTTCCCTTGTTACAGGTTTCTATTGTTTTATTGGACCTTTCCTTGGCGACAGAAAAGTGGAGATTACGGTGACCACAATCTTCACGTTTGTGGTAACAGAAGATCACTATTTCCTCTTGTTTTTCCCAAGTCACTGTTGGATTGGTGTTGGGTTGGATTATTCAATCATGTTTTATCTTTCAGGCACTATCCGTTATGTTGCTGTTTATTAGGTGTACTGCCATTGACCCGAGTGACAAAACCAGATTTCCAAAGAAAAGAAAATCCAAATCTGAAGTCAGCTCAAAGAAACTAAATTATGGGTTCATAGTTGGTCTGCTGATCACGAGGACTTTGAAAAGGATAGAGAGAAAGATACTCCGGACTTTCATAAGGAGGAGCTATTTGGATCCTTGGATGAGTTATGTTCGTGTGGAGCCATTGCTTCCTTTCCCCCTTGTGTCAAAAGATGATGCCACTTTGGTAGAACCAAAGCCCGATGACATCTCTTTTTGCCCCTTGTGTGATTTTGAGGTATGATTTCTTTAGCAGCTTCAGGCTTAGTCCAAAAGCCATTCTTTCTGCCTCCATACACAGTTTACATTGTTCCATTAACAAGTTAATAAAATGTGCAATGAGGCAATCGAAGGACATCTAGGATGGATTGTGGTGAGAGACATCCCTACTTAAAGCTCAAATTGATGACAGAAAGCTCACAACATTACTTGTATGTTGACAGAAATTGATTCGAACTGAGTTCGCTTTAACAATCCACCTTTATTTTGATACTCGCTCATACCCATTTAATGCAAATAGATCAGGGATGCATAAATTTTTCATTGTTCACCTCTTGCCAACTTGTGCCATATGTTAGCATGCTCGACTTAACCTGTGTATGCGTAAGGCCAGGAATGCTTGGTGATTGGAACATTCTGTAAAAACCATTTGGGCATCCATTTTATATCTGTTGAAGAAATCCCTCCGTCCCAATATAAATGCAACGGTTTGACCATACATATTTCCAATGCGAATTTTGATTCACATTGTGAGATGATTGAACATCACTTTTTGCAAAATTATCTTGAAGCACTGATACAACAACAACAACAAATCAAGCCTTTATTCCATCACATTTAACAAAATTATCTTGAAACACTGATGATAACTTAATTTGTATACTTCAACCCTACGCTAGTGGCGTAATTTTCTAGCATCATTAAGACGAAAAATGAAGCTCTTCAAAATGAATGTTGAATAATGCAGAAAGTCAAATTATTACATGTACATTGGAACAAAGGGAGTATTATAAGCTGCAGTGACAAGATAATGATGAAAGCATTTCTTTCGCCATGATGGATTAATGTACAAGGATAGGGTGAAATTAAGGATGTTACAAGGAGCTGCAGACTCAATCATGTATTCTCAATCTGACTCTCTTTGGTTTTTCTGCATCATTTATTTCTTAGTCCAGTTGATTTTATGCTGGTTTTAAACGTAATGACTGCCTCTTTTGTGCCCCCTCCATGGTATTGCAGGTCAAGAAGCATAGCAAACACTGTCGGAGTTGTAACCGTTGTGTTGAAGGTTTTGATCACCATTGCAGGGTAACACCAATCTTCAAATACCCATGCTATCTTCCTCGTACTCGAGAAACAAGCTGGAGAAGTATTAATAAACCGTTATATTTATACTGATGCAGTGGTTGAACAACTGCATCGGGAGGAAGAATTATACAACCTTCATTATTCTTATGACTACTACTTTCCTGATGGTACATCATTGCATACCTCATACATTTTGTTCCGCTTTTGAATTACTCATTGCTGCACAAACATTGATTTATCCTGTGCTAAAATTTGTGGCCTGATAATTCAGCTTCTGATTGAAGGGGGGACTGCGATTGCCATTTTTGTAAGATGTTTTGCTAATAAGAAAGGGATGGAAGAAGAGTTGGCGAGGAAGTTTTGCAAAGACTTCCCCAGAGGAGTTCTCTTTTCAATATCTGTAATGTGTTTGCTTACTTCTGATCTTAGAAATGTGCTTGCCTTTCCTTGAGACATCCCCTCCTCACTACGGGTGCTGAAGCCTTGCAGATTGTCTTGGCCTTGGTGACTGCGTATGGTGCAACAGCTGTTGGCCAGCTTTTCTTCTTTCATCTCGTTCTCATCCGGAAGGTACTTGAACAAGCTTTGCAGATAGATGAACAGAACATGAAACGCTAATACACTAAACCTACTGTAAAGGAACATAGTTATCAGGAATGCTTTGATATGCAAGGTCCACATCTGAGACCTTGTTGCATAAAATATGCTACCTCTGTCTCACAAATCTTACAACGGTTTGATTCGGATCGGTTTTTTATGTGTGTTGAATTTGATATATATTGATTAATATATTGTGATTTTTGATGATGGTGGTGAGTTTGATCTGAAAGGATGAAAGAGAATGAGGGAGGAGGTAATGGAATGTAGTACGATATTATGGTTAGTTTAATATAGCATTCTTTCCCAATAAGGAAATAAAATAAGTATTGCAAGATTTGTTAGACGGCCCAAAAGTGTTGCAAGAATTATGGCACGGAAGGAGTACTAGATATGTCTACTTAAATCACATTGAAAATAAAATATATTAAGGCGTTCTATGTCGTGATGAGTTGTTGCCTCCTAATGATATTAGAGTAATGAATTTAACATGGCAATGAAAAAATATGTAAGTGATCAATGTAAATTAAAGACATAATATAAAAACCATAATATACATAATTTTTACATGAATTGAACATGAAAGACCAAAACAAAGTTAACAATCATAATTAAAACACAATGTTATGGATGACTAAAATGATAAAACTGATCTAAAAACTCAATTCCAAAATCTTCGTCAGTTGTATAACATCATTTAGAGGAGAGAAAAAATGGATTCGTAGATGTTTTGGCAGTTAGGGTTTGGATGATTAGCATATATAAGCGTTGTTATTTGGATGTGGATTAAATAGTTGTAATAAATACGTGACCCATCAAACTTGGTACCAAAGCAAACCAAACTCTGCAAACTAAACTTTGGTACCAAGAAACCTAAACCTATCTTTATATATTTATAATAGATGGGCGTGAATTGCGGTTGCATGTGTTATTTTTGGGGTGTGTGGACTATGAATTCAAAGAATTTGGTTACTATGGAAAGGGGAATCTATGAGAAATGCTATCTATCTAAAACACCCTAAATTTCGACGGATGTGCCATCCAGTGCATGGTAGCGTAGACTTAGGGAATCCTAAATAAGAAGATGCAGGACCAATGGCACATATCTGTAGTAAAATAATGCATGTGACATGTACAGTTTACAAATGTAATGCTTATATTGAAATCCATGACGACCGAGAAAGAAGGTCGATGAGAGTATGAAGGCCAAAGTCATCTTGCCCATGAAGTGTCGCTCGACACAGACTTTGAAATGCCATGGAAAATTCAATGCATAAATTGAACACATATATGGGAAAACAGATATACTTGGACGTTTTCTCCCCTGTTTTAGAAGTGTGATCATATATGATGTCTAATTCAATGCTTGTGATTCTGAAGTGGAAATAAGGGGTATTGAGCATAATTTGGACGGTAGACAGCAGCCCTCAATTATGCATTGATTAGGTTTATGAGCTTATCTTCACAGAGAGCAAGACTCTCTGGCATTCTCATGATTGATGACCACGGTTATGTTCGCTTGGATTGTAGGGGATGAAAACATATGATTATATATTAGCTGCACGGCAAGAAAATGAATTGACGCTGGTTGATGAATCCGATTGGTCATCAGATGAAAGCTTTGAATCTGACTCCCCTAAAGAAAGAAAATTCTTGAACAAGTTGTTCATGTGCAAAAAAGAAGGCCAAAGTCAGGTAATAAAATTGCCATACTTTTTTTTTTCCTGTTTTGTTGTGAGTTCTGTTGAATATTTGGTTAAAACTAATGTTCCACTACCCAAGCTGATAGATTCACAATTTTGATAGAATTTAATGCTTGATACAATATCATATCAGGTGTGACTGAAGGTCTTGATATGAGTCATGCTATCTTTATGTTTTCAGTATGTAGTATGAGGAAAGTGCATTGCCATAATTGAACCCAAAAGACCAACTGCCTGACAGGGAATGTCGAGATACAAATAGTATTCCTTAAGCTTGTATGAATTGATTGAGTCTAAAGCATATGTTATTTATTAAATTTTACCAATTACTTTTCAGGGTTCACGGCCAATATCTGTGCTAATCGATCTCGAGTCCAAGACCCCAGTTACCAAGGAACAAGGACACCATGCACACATTGACCCTTGGAAGCTGATGAAGATGAATAAGGAGAACGCCCTTGAAGCTGTTGACCAGGCAAAGGAGACTCTAGCAAAACAGAAGCAGATTATTAAACATGACTCAATGAATCATTTACCGTTCGAGATGAAGAATGGACCTCTAGCAAACCTCGATAACATCATGAACACTAGAAGAGCGAGCTTAACGACTCTTATTCCGAAGGTAAGACCTCCAAGTTCATCTGTTATGTCCACGAACCCCAGAAGACGAGTCTCTGGCTCTCCAACTGTCTCCTCACAATCACATCAATCATATAGGAATCATTTCGACTTGAAATTGACAGAAGTGTCAAAGGAGCTGGAGACTCATATATCTAGACATGTTGTGAGCTCTGTTTTGAAGGATGAGGCTGTTCCATCCCCAAGATAGGTGGTGTATTTAATACTCGTAATGGGAGATTGTTAAAAAAAAAAAAAAAAAAAAAAAAAAAAAAAAAAAAAAAAAAAAAAAAAAAAAAAAAGAAAAAGTTGAGATGGTCGAAGATGTTATGATGCATGTATTATTCTTTATTCAAATCCTTTTGCTGGTACAAGGTCAATCAGCTTGATCTAAGTGGACTCTGCATTCTATTGCCTATCACATTGATCTTCTATTACCATGTGCTCCCAAGTCAATCAGTTTGATATATTTGGAATCTACATTTGACTGCCGACCACAATGGATCTTCTATGACCATAAGAATCCTCATCTCTCTTTCTTTCTACAGATGGGGCAGACCTAAAGTTGAAAACAGGCCGTTCAAAAGTCATCATATTGTTTTTAAGGATATTCTTAGCTCTCTTATCAACAGTAAATTTGGAACTATGAAAAAATTAACTGTAAGAGCATCCACAGATCCCGGCTTTGCAGTTTCTGACACTGCAATGCTTTTGCAAAGGAGGTTGAGTTCTGAAAGCTGGGTGCAAAGGTATAAAAAATTCCACCAACTATAGAGAAACTTCAAGGCAAACTCCGTTATACAAGTCACTCGTTTAAAGACTGAAGCGAAAAAAGTCAGATATTGAGAGGCTCAAGCCAACTCCTCTGTATACCCAATGCGTACTTAGAGCCTCTGAAAATATTGAGGCTCTGCATAGATGTTTGGAGCTTATTTTTTTGGAGTTTGATTATATAAAATTATTGAAGAATCAATTTTATCAAAAAACTGAACCGCTGGTTCAAGACTCGCAAATATATATCTAACAAAAACTAATGTCGATCCTTTAATAGTTTGGAAACAAAAATAAGTGAATGGAATGGTATAATGACGAGTTGTTGCTCCATACATCAATGGGTGCAGAACAAAGGGTAAGGCTAGGCTCAACAGGAGGAGCAAAAAATGATGATGGATGGCAAAATGCAATGGCATTTGGCAACCCAAAGCACATATTTTAGCTTTGTCATGTATTCTAGATCCAAGCATGCTCATTTCGGTTAAGTAAAAGAAATGCACTTGACTACCATTGGGATATAGATAATTTTTTATTTTTTAGTTTTGGAAAGGGGGATATAGATAATTAACCATGCAAAATGGATAATACAAAACATGCTAGCATACTCGTCTGCGTTTCACATGAATCAACAACGATGCCCTTACTATTAGCATAATGACACCCTACGAAATAGTATTGGAAATTTCAACTGGTTGGTCGTCAAGTTTTCTATCGGAGTATGAATGGTTGGTCGTCAAGTTTTCTATCTGTCACGATTGGATGTGTATAAAAGTAGCGTAGAACGCCAAAAAACAATGCATTAGGCGATTTGAGATACAGAATTGACGACTAAAATTTTTTTAGTCGCTAAATTTGGAGACCAATTTTACCTAATTAATCGCTAATTTAGCGACCAATATACCTGTTTAGTTGCGAAAATGACGACTAAAAATATGAATGATCGCAAGAGTTGTTTTATTAAGCCAAGCCTTAGTCGCCAAATTTGACGACTAAATGCTTCCGTTAGTCGTCAAATTTGATGATTAAATTGTTCGTTAATCGCCAAATTTGGCGACTAAAAAACCTTGTGTGAAGACTAAAAAAAATGTTAGTCGTCAAATTTAGCGACTAAAATAATTATTAGTCGTCAATATCAGTTAGCAAGGAAGGATTTCTCGAGGAGGGTTTTTAGTCACTATTTAGTCGTCCTTTTGTTTTTACGACTAAATTTCCCAATTTAGCGACTAAAAAAGTTAGTCGCCTATACTGAGGATTTTTGTAGTGAACATGCGTGAATTCAAACTTCGTTTCGAACCCATGGAGAATAGGACATTTAGAAACAGTCTCTCTGTTGTTTCAATAGAGATACGATTGTGTACACTTCGTCCTCCCCAGACCCTGTGTATGATGAAAAATACTGGATTGTTATTATTATTATAGTTTCGAACCTGTGGAGAACAGAATAGATTTCGAGAGGCCGGCATGCAATTCTACCTAATATCTATGCCAACTTAGTATCACAATTCTAGTATACTATGGACAATGCAGACTAAAATTGAATCGTTTAAACGTGTCTTGTTAGGTTAATAGTATCTAATTATGGGTGGGTGGTTTATGTGATATTAAGTAACTATAAATAAGAAAAATGGAAGGTCATTTGATTACTTAATCTTTCACAATCCTTCCACTTCTTCATGATTACAGTAACGATTTTCCATGATGGTTGGAAACCAAAAGGTCAAGTGGGACATTAACTCTTTCCTATATAAGGCGTTGGACTCCATCTATGCATGGTCTGTTGGATTAATAATCGATATTAGACGCTTATAAAATAAACATCAAATATCGATAAATTATCCAAGGATCGTATCAAAGTAAATCTCATACTTTTACAATATGTTTAACACTCAAATAACACACCCTTAATTTTATTGGAACAAAGAAGAGAAGTGGAACAATGGGAAGAAGAGAAACAAGCTCTTTACAAGACTACTTGAGCTTGTTTTTGTTGTACATATTAAGCTTGTAAGAGTTTCTTACTCACATGTTTTGCCGTTTGTATTAGGATGATTTGTATGAACGCCATGTGTTTGATGAATTGTCTTGTCTATCGAATCATGAGGAAAACCTCTATTTAGGGTTATGACATAGTTGGATGATTGTATCTATATCACTTTGAGTCATTTATTTAGTGTTTGATTGTTTCATGATTATGGTTTGTGGTTGTGCTAAATGCTTTAGCGGTTTGATTTCCTGTAACATGATCTGTGACATGTCTTGATCAGGAGAGGAGATTTTCGTGTCAAGTCCCGACCACTTACCCACATATTAAATGTGAGATTGTGAGATCGTTTGCGTGACGTGCGAGATTACATTAGGAGACCCACGAACTTCATGCTTTCTAACACGCGACGTCCTCTCATTAAGAGGTGTTAAAGACGGCATTTAGTTGGACGTAATTTAGGGCTCGAGAGAGTTTATTTTACAGTTTAGGGAATCCAATCTATAACAAAGATTCATAAACAACTAGATAATACGGCATAGTGACTAGATCAATCGAAAAACGAAATCATCACCCTACCTTATCACATATATAAAACCTCAACCTTTTACATTGTTGCGTGTGTTTGATTCTTCTTATCAGTTTAGTTTAGTTACCTCATTACTGTTTACATAACAAAACCCGTCACCTCTAGATTGTTTGACCCAAGAAATACTATTAATACTTTGATCCCTAGAGTTAAGTCTTCGTGGGACGATAACTCTTATACTTATCTTATTACTTGCAAACAACACGTACACTTGCGTTAAGTTATGATATACTACGTCGCAAACAAGTTTTATACGCCGGTGCCAGGGACTTAGTCTCTGCCATCAAAATCAATCTGCGAGATATAAGAGTTACCATCCTGAATTGTAATCTAAACTGTAAATTACAGTTAATCGTTGCGATATAAGAGTTAAGGGGACGGTATGGGACGTATCGTCCCTTAACTCTACAAGATATCTAGTAATCTAAACTCTTAACTCTACAAGATATACAAGAAAGTCACTAGATATTGTTGATCTTCTTCCTCTAAAGGATCACTTCTTCATTTGGAAACACCTCAGGTTCCATATTTCCCTCTTGATAAGGTGTTGCTTCATTTGACAATTCTTCAACGTTATGTCAGGGAATAGTCAATCCCCCATCATCAGTTATGGATTCAATGGAATCTCTTATTTCATTGATATCAACCTTACGTGAAATGTCGCTCCCACTGGTTTCATGATTCTTTAGAAATTTCGCACTTTTGCCTCAACAATTTTAGTGCTTTGTGAAGGACAGTAAAATCTAAATCCCTTGGAGTTAACCGCATAGCCAATGAAAAAATCCCTAATAGTTTATGGATCCAGCTTCTTTATGTTAGGATTATAAATCCTTACTTCAACTCGACATCCCAAAATATGTAAATGATTGAGATTAGGTTTCCATCCATTCCATAAGACAAATAGATTTTTAGAAATACCCTTAGATGGAACCTTATTCAAAATATATACGATAGTTTTCAAGGCTTCACTCCATAAACTAATAGGGAGAGTAGAATTACTTATCATGCTTCTCACCATATCTACCAAAGTGCGATTACTTCTTTTGGCTACATCATTTTGTTGTGATGTGCCTGGCATAGTATATTATGTTACAATGTCTTCCTTTTCAAGAAATCTGATGCGTGCTGTCGTTTACACGTCAAATTAATATTTAAGAGCACCCACTTCACTCTATAAATATAGAATT
>JAOVYX010022660.1:0-14346 GCA_035668315.1 Drosera spatulata
CACAAAAACATTGTACTTAGTATGTTATATTGATAAAATACACGTGGATACCTCTCATACTGCTGAAGAAGACCACACTTGCTCAAAATATAACAATGGATAACTTTTTGATCCAATTAAGTAAGATAAGCCGGTTGTCCACGAGATTCTGTAAGAGGACAACCAGAATTACGCCTAAAAATTTCAGGAAAATTGTCTTCATCAAGAATGGGGTGACAGGCTCGGAAATTTCTTGGAGGATCAAGAGATCTCATGTTAACATTATCTTGAAAATAAGTAGCACATAAATCAGACATCTCCTCAACCAAATACGCTTGACAAATCGAACCCTCGACACGTGCTTTATTCATGACCTTCCGCTTCATGACACCCAAACGCCTGCGCAATATCGAACAGTAAGAACATGTTCAGACTCGATTGACATAAATTAGGGTGTGAACATCAAGCGCAATAATCCTCACCATTCAATGGAGAACATCCATCTATATTGAGGGGGCTACAAAGTTTCGCTTCAAATGGCAAGTGGATAGGTAAATGCTCCATTGAATTGAAAAATGAAGGTGGGAAAACCCGCTCCAGCTTACACAATATCTCAGGAATGTTGCGTTCAAGCCGTTCCATGTTCTGAACAGTCACCGTAGTGGTACATAGGTCACGAAAAAACTGACTTAACTCTGTTAATGCTTTTCACCCATTCTGTGGTAACAATTCCTTGAATGCTAAAGGTAGTAACTGTTGCATAAACACATGATAGTCATGACTTTTGAATCCTCCAAGTGTTGACTCATTCCGATGCACACATCTACTCAAGTCAGAAACATATCCATCTGGGAACCTTAACTGTCTAATCCACGAGCATAAAACCACCCTCTCCTCTTTTATTAGAACATATTGAGCCTTTGGCATTATTAGCTTAATGGTAGATCCACATGTCTCCTCTTTCAGGTGTAGAGCTCGACGATTGCAATACAGCTTCAAGTCTTGTCGAGCTGCCACATTGTCTTTACTTTTACCGATCACATCCATGACGGTATTTGCCACATTGTCGAACATATTTTTCTCAATGTGCATGACATCAAGATTATGTCTTACTAAGAGGAACTCCAATACGACAGCTGTCAAAGTATACTTTGCTTGCTCCAGTTATGATCCGTATGAAAACCAGTAAAATGCTTCGGCAATCCACCCAGGTTCCGCTCCATAGTTGTTGGGACATGCTGTACACAGTCCCACATCTGGTCCCCTGACAGTGTAGGCGGTGAGGGATCGGTCTCTATTTTATTCTTCAAGAATCCGCTCCTGTTCCCCCTAAAAACATTATCTAAAGGCAGAAAGGAACGGTGACAATCAAACCAACTCTGTTTCTTCCCATGCTTTAGATAAAATTACTTCGTTCTTTTTCATACAATACGGGCAAGCCAACCAACCGGTAGTGGTCCAACCAGACAGTATTCCATATCCAGGGAAGTCACTCACCGTCCATAAAACAGCTGCTCTCAAGACGAAAGACTGCTTCCGGTACACATCATATGTGGGGACATCACTGTCCCAGAGAGTCTTCAGTTCATCGATCAAAGGTTGTGTGTACACGTCAAAATTAGACTTTGGTGATGTTGGCCTGGGTATCAGCAGAGACAAGAGCATGTACAGTCTCTTTATACACATTGAAGGAGGCAGGTTGTATAGGGTGAGGACTACAGGCCAACAAGAATATGGGCGGCCGCTTTTCCCAGACGGTGCAAACCCATCGGTGTAAAGGCCCATCCTCACATTACGTGGCTCACAAGCGAATAAAGGGTACTGATTGTCCAAATGCTTCCAAGGAGGAGAGTCAGAAGGATGTGCCATAACTCCGTCTACACGTTTGTTCACAGAATGCCAAGTCATCGCCTTTGCATTCTTTTTGGAAGCATACAACCTCTGCAAACGAGATGCCAGTGGAAAATAGGTCAACTGCTTCAGAGAGATACCCCTCTTCCCGCTACGGCTAAGCTTGAACCGAGCATCAGCACAAACTAAGCATTCTTCTAGGTATGAGGACTCCTTCCAGTACAACCTACATCCTCGGGGGCAGACATCAATTTTTTATGTGACATTTCCAATCCACGTAGCAACTTTTTAGTAGCATACAACGTTCTGGTCATGACATTATCATCTGGACATATGTCATTGACTAAGGAGGCAATTGAGTCCACTGCTCTGACTTGAAGATTGAACTCTGACTTCAAGTTCAAAATTCTGGTGACAACAGACAACAATGTTAGTTGACATCCGTCATAAAGGGTCTTTCCGCATTGCTTAGCATCTCAAAGAACTCCCTGGTTTCAGATGGTGGAACTTCATTCTCAACCGTTGTAGCATCATAGGATGGCATTACAGCGTAGGCATCTACCACCATGTCCCTAACCGTATTATCTGGTTGCACATACCCCATGGATGTTGAGGCAACTTCCTGATATGGTTGACCTCCGTTAGTCTCGCCGTGATACTCCCAAACATGATATCCCGGTCTAAACCCAAACCTGTAGAGATGGATCTTCACTTGTTCCACCGAAAGATATGGAACACAATCACATCTAACACAAGGACATTTCAGATATCCCGTGCTTTTTTGGATGTCTATGCTAGTTACGAAGCGTATGAACTCATCAACACCTTGTACAAATGTGTTGCGGAGAGAGCGTCCTTCTACTCTTTGGTACATCCACTCCCGATTCCTCCACATCGTGATCTAGTCGTACCATTAAGATAATATAAGAAACGGGTTATCAGTTTTGTAATATTTACGTTAATTTGTACAACAAGAATATAAGGCTTCACTTCTTCCTCTTCTCGGAAAAAGAGTTCAATCACTAGACCAAGGACAAATGTGTGACTTTCTTTTATCTAATCCTATAAAGCTAGACAACCTTATGAGTACAAATATAAGCATCACCGTTTATAAAATGAGATTTTTTGCATTAAAATTTTTGAACAATGTGTACAAATAATGCGTGAGCATAAAATTTTCGTTCTCCATTCAACATACATCGGCGATTTTTTGCTTACTCCGACTCTAGGAAAAACTTGGAAAAGAGCAGTTTGTTCAAAATAAATCTGACAACTTGAATATTTCCAATCAGACACATTACACAAATCGATACAATTCAGTGGATTCATAGGTGAACCGATGATCAGGATACAGTGTTCCTCGTTGAAGGAACACTGTTATAAAGTGTGGTCGTAGGGATAGCCCATGAATGTATCCTGCAACCAGCAATGAACAACCCACAGACCCTATGAAAATCAAGCGATACTAGTAGCTTTTTACTCTAGGTTAACATCTTGTTTAAATATATCAATTTTTCAGTACTCGAGGAGTTCACGTTTCTACCAAAAGTTAACAATATGTTGATTATAGGAAAAACTTTGTACGATAGATTGCTAAAAATTCGATAGATTATAGGAAACCTGGATTTCCAACTGCACAAACCTCAAGCACTCTTTGTAACAAGCAACAGCACTGCAAAGGATTCTGCTTCTTCAGAAGAAGCAAACTCACTAGCTGTTTTCACGAATCTACAAGGCTTCAATATATGTCTACTAGAAAAAACCTAAGAGTCCAAAGACTAAGCGTTTGGATACGCCTGCTGCTACTAACCCAAAACCTTAACAACCCCCGGAAAATTTTTTCCCCTTTCTTTCCTACTGAAATTTGTTGTAAAATTCACCGACATGCATCAATCCAAATGACAAAAAGAAGAAGGAGAATCGTAAATGAAGCTGATTGTACCTTGACTGAGAGGAATTTCAAGGAGAAAATGGATGAGGAGAGTGAAACCCTTGAGGTAGAGGGTGATGGGAGTGTGCGGCGACAACGGAGGGAGATTAGATCTGTGTACAGTACGTTTGGGGGCGGTGGAGGGGATGAAGGAGAAGGCGGAGTGACGTGGGTTGGGGCTTGGCGGCGTCGGATGAGTGACGCCGAGGAGGGACTACGGTTGGTGATGTATCTACAAAGGCAAGGCAGGTTTGAGGAGTCACAAAATTAACATGAGCATTGAACAAATCATGATAGTGTGTCGATCAGGAATACTTTAGCGAGGGACTCCGATGCTATAACACTTCATAACATAGATTTCTACACTGACTCCAAAAGCCAAGAAGGCACCAAGACATTGTATAAGAATGCAAGAGAACAGTAATCAGTTGCGGGAGAATCGAAGCACACAAGTGACAGAACTAAATCCGACAATCAAGCCAAACTAACACAACAACAAGATATCAGCTTCAAGAATACAGCACCATGTAGTTCACTTTTCTCTACGAAGACCAATATCTGTGACTACACTCTCAGGACTGAGATACTAGGAGAGTCCAGCGTGGGATTCCGAAACCAATAACTGGGCCTAAGTAACAAACACGCATTTGAACCTAAAAACCCAAACTAACAAGTCATTAACTATTCATATGTAAAGGAATATGCTAATTCTCCCTCTTTCATCGATACGAAAAACTAACTCACATATATTCTCAACAAATCATAACCCTCGATCTCATCGTCATGATCTTGGGTTAGTAATCAAACTCTTGAGTACTCAATAATTTTCCAAATTTGTCTTTATCACATATTCTCAAAATTTATCCCCAGATTGAACCTCCTCAAACCCTAACATCAATCAATCACGATATGGAAACAACAGCTCCACAATGAAACACGAATACAAGATACAGCAAGCAGAATCGGATAACATTACCATCAACACAACACACGAAACTCCTTTGACGAATCGTACGGAAAATCTGCGATTGATCACGCTAGGTGTCGATGCTTTTCGGCCCTTCGAATCAAATGGTTTGGACAGGTAAGTGCGAGCGATTTACAGGAAGAGAACGAGATTGCTCACAGAACGAGGCGACGAGACGGCTAGGCGGCGAGGATGGTGGCCGCGTCGACGGAGAGTGAGAAGATGGGACCGTTGGCTTCGTCGTCTCCGGCGAAGAATTTTTCTACTCCTCTCCCAGAATAATTACAACAGAGATTGGGGAGGAAGAGGGTGATTGGGATGGCGGTGGAGGAGGAGCAGGAATGATGTTATCTGTGAATTTATTTGCAGTATTTCGATGGCCACTAACACAAAATTTTAGTCGCAAATCTAACGACCATCTTTATACATTAGTCGCCCTTTTGACGACTAAGTTTTACAAGAGTCGCCAAAAGGGCGACTAAGTTTTACATTACTCGTTAATTTTTCTTCAGTTTTTTTTTAAAAAGGGGGTAATTAGTATTGACGACTAATTGTAAATATTGGTCATCAAATTTACGACTAATATCGGTATTTAGTCGCGAATATATCGACGAAAACTATGTTTGGTCGCCAAATTTAAAAAGAATAACCAAAATCAATTACCCTCAGTCAATTTTACGATCAAATTGGTTGTTGGTTGCCAAAAAGACAGTCGTCCTTGACCCTCTTTTTCTTTTGTAGTGCCTTATTTTAACTAATAAGATGATTATTGATGAACGACTTCGTCGATTCTGATGATTAAGTGTTGATTTACCCATTTCAAGGCTGATAAATGAAATAATTATTCAGTTTCTTCCTAGGGTAACTCGTACATGAATTCTTATTCTACTTAGCAAAATGGATTCACTGAGTTAAAGTGATTTACAAGGTCATAGGGGATTAGAGAAAGTGATGAAATCATGTTTTACGATGAATAGATGCGTTGCAATCTTATCGTTTGTTTTTTCATCACCATTGATGTGATGGAGCTTACAAAGCGTAGCCGATTCCTCGCGTCTCCTAATCTTGCAGTTACGGATAATCTCAAGAAACCGTATCCTTGCCTCTCCTGTTCTTTCAAAAAGCCTCTTTTTGATGTGGATAATTCATGGTGAGGCTAACATGCATTGTTAGAAAGCAGAACACTATTGTCATTTGATTCTCCATGTGATTTGGTGCCATCTCATTATTTTCTGGTTCACTATCAAATGTCATTATTATGAGCTAATCCAGCAACTTATTTCACCAAGGAAAAAAAATACAGTACCTTTGCCAAGTATATGCGGATCGACATTGGACATGGATGGACATCATTATCTATTAGCCAACCAAGCATCTTATTTAAAAAAAAAATGCAGTGAATTCGCTGAGTTTATGCAGATAACCCTAGAGATGCACACGTTGTGGTGGACAACTATTTCAAATAGCACAACATGAGGGTTTCTACAGCAGATGTAGGCTCGATGCACTGATCTTATATGATTCGGGCTATGATTTTTAGTTGCTCTCCTTCAATATTTGTACGAGGACTTGCTGATTGTAACGAATGAGAGAGAGTCTCCTTGTAAGATCATCTTCTCTAGCGGTTTGGTACTTTGGTTTTGCGCATGAACAACTGGTGGCAAAAGGTTTAGGTAGCTGCAGTTGTCTTGGTAACGCGAGTAACAGCCCATGGAAAACCAAGGGAAAAGTCTAAGAACTCTTCATATGTAAAATCTCTATAGTTTTTGGCATCTGATCTCAAGTAATGCTAACTGAATCAAAATTTCAACTAGAATGTCATCAGTTCTTGTTTAAATGTGCTTGGGTTATCAGTCAGTCGGATATTTCTGTCAAGAGTATATTGCATCAGTTACAATAAGTTTTGTCCCATAGAACAAGACCGATCCCAGTTATTTGCTGTAATAATTTTGTAATTGATGATATTCCATCTAGTTCACATCCTGCCAAGTGATGAACACTGTTCATTTTCGGTGTGCATGGCAAAGTCAATGTGTGTAAGTGGTCCTTTTTTCCTTTTGGTTTTACTTATCAATTATTTGCCAAGATCTTCTTTGGTCAATATTTGATAGCTTTGGGAAGAAGTTCTTGGATCAATCCCTTTGAAAACGTGGGCATGCATGTGAGCAATTGGTCATTTGGTTAGCTTTTACAGAGTTTGGGCTGAATTGAACTTATCCGTCAGCTGTGAGGATAGTTTGTTGATTTTGTCTTCTTGCCATTGCTATAGCTCAAAGTTTTTCGTAATCTTCGTGTTACATAGTTTATATGGTTCAACACGCGGCTGTGGTCTGTCAATGGATCCGCATTTGCATTTCCGATGCAAATTTGTGTTATTTTGTACCTAAGATTTGTGGCGTATAAGTACAGCACAAGTATTTGTATGCCGGTTTTGATCGTCAGTTTTCAGATCATCAAAAGCTGTTAAGAGACGAATGTCCTTGGCAAACTTTGAACTGAAGCTCAAGCTTTTTGAATATAAGCAAAACCAGAGTCTCTTAAATGATCAGAAGAATGCAGAAAATACTGTGTAATTGGGGAAGATTTATGCTACATAATAATGTACTACCTCCGTCCCAATTTAGTCGTAACGGTTTGACCTGACATGTTGAATATGTATGAAATTTAGTGAGAAAAGAATATTTTTTTTTAGAGGCAATGAGGTATAAGTGGGGTTTAGAAGAAAAAACGAAAGAGGAGAAAAAAAAAAGATAGATGGGATAACTTGATTATATTAATATAATTTCATTACTCCTATCAAATAAGAAAAAAATAGAAATGTTACAGACTAATCAAAAAAAAGTGTTGTAATTAAATTGGGACGGAGGGAGTAGTTAACTGCGAATTCATCATCTTGATACATACGATTTTTACTTCCTT
This sequence comes from Drosera spatulata, assembly GCA_035668315.1. Taxonomy (NCBI): domain Eukaryota; kingdom Viridiplantae; phylum Streptophyta; class Magnoliopsida; order Caryophyllales; family Droseraceae; genus Drosera; species Drosera spatulata. Next base: position 7,647 of record JAOVYX010022660.1, read on the forward strand.
GGTTCCTTAGCAACTGATCCTGTTTCCATTTATCTATGCTCGATGATTTGATTATTTTGAAATGATTTTCCTTACGTATTGAGGTTCGGCTAGAGGTGTTGAGCAAGCTGTCATTATATGCTTACTTAAACTATCATTATACAAATCAGTCATAAACAGACTTATTTGGTAGTCTCGTAATAGTAACTCGAAAAACTGCTTCTTGGTTGGGATGTATCAGCGAAAGTCGACTTCCTCAATGAAGTAACTTCCTCGATGAAGTATAGCATCATGGCCTTGGGTGGTAGTACGTGTCTGAAAACTCCATCTATGTCAAGTGATAAAATGACGATATTAGTTAAAATCACACGGATGAAGGCTTTATGTTTTGAAATTATCATTCATGTGTATTATGCCATCCTAACCATTTTTTAAAAACTCGATACGCACCTCCCTTTCTCCCGATATTGTTTCATAAACTGAGGTGCGGGATCGGCTCCTGGCATCCAAAGCCTGATGCTGTAAAGGCAAGTTGGCAAAAAGTTCGGTTGATTGATACTCTTTTCTCCTTTAGTTTGGTCTTGTTTTTCTGCTTTGGTCCTCCTTGTAGTGTTCTTGCACTGTTTGTTTCGGCCTTTCACTTTATGTGCAGGAAAAATGCCCCAAACCAAAGATAAAATGTTCTCAGAAATGTGGTGCTGATTTTATATCTACGTGGGGTTCTTCAATGTGCAACGTCGAACTCGAAAAATGGTGAAGTTGAAACTTTGAACTGCAACAATTAATTTTGTAGAGACCGTGAATATTGTTAGCAACGTATATTCATGCACGATGATAGTACTTCCTACATTTTGTGGTACTAGAATTACAATCAATCTGAGATACATATCTTCCATGGAACTACTGAATATGGTTCATTGAAAATTCATCATGAATTATAATGATACCTTAACTTACATACTATAATCCGTGACAAAAAAAAAAAAAAAAGAACTTCACTCGATTAATAATGAACAATCTTCAAATGATTGATTGCACGAATTGATTATTTATTATTACTATCCTGTACAACTCCATTCATACTAAGAAATGCTACATTTACATTTTGAACATTGAAATGCAATACTCCATTCTCAGTTCTGATTTTTCAAAACGGCCCTAGTGATGCTGCTACAACCATCAGATTGAAAATCAATAAACATTGACCTTGAATATCATAAGCACAGAAAAACTGCCTTGCATACTCATAACATAAAAGCTAGGATACAATGTATGTTTGTTTTACATCAAGAAAGGCCGACAAGACTATGCTCGCAGCAAGCACCCTACTGAATCTCCGAACAAGAACCAGATAAACTAATATTAATTATCCACCAAAAAAGCGCCATGAATGCTTACACTCTCCTGCGCCTCAATTAAATTAAGGACCATATCACAAAAGGTCACTACACCATCAGACTAAAACGAATCTAAAGGGAACATCGCTTCCGCTTAGAATCAACTACGAATACCGTGATCTTTCGCGCCACTTCTAAGTTCTCTTCTTCTTGTGTGATTTGGGGGCATGGCTATCCTTGGCCCTTCTCTTGCCATTACTTCCGTCACCTCGTTTTCCCATCTTCTCCAGGTTCTTATTTGATTTCACGCTGATGAGCGTGCCAGGAGGTATCTTCCTCCCGCCATTCGGCAAAGCCTTTGCAAAATCTTCCTCTTCTCCCACAATAGCATACTGTTGGAGGAACTCAGGATTCAATAATCCCTCTGTCTTGGCTTTCATGTCAGCCTAGAAAAAGATTATCAACCAAAAGTTCGACAAACAATGCATGGGACAAGAATAAAGGATAAGTGAGAGACGCTAAATGCAACCCACCTCGACTTTTCTCGCCGCTTCATTGAGGTCCTCATCCACGGAGACCTTGTGAGGCTTCAAAGCGAACTGTTTGGCAACAATCAACAACCCAATATTTTGATAACCATGAGACACAATAAGCTTATCAGTAAAAAGCAAACAATGAAAGAAACAAAAGAGTTACTCTATTGGTAATGTCATTGGCGAGAACTCACGCGAGGTAAAGTACCCAACTAAATAGTGTTCCTACACCCAACTAAATGGTGTTCCTACACCCAGAACCGGAGCTTTATCATGTAGAGCAAATTCAATGGTACTCTTTAACAAAGAGACATGGGATCGACATTTGATATGTTCAGGGCAGTTCGGTTTGAATAACTTTTATTTTGCCTGGAAGCACCAATTGTCTAAAGCTGATTTTACTGAGTTGTTCTCTGACGGTATCACAAAAGGTACCAAAGCAGCAGATTAGGGCAAAAGGTCAAGAGTTCATATCCTGACTCTTACTTTTCTCTTCGACATTGGTTTTGACTCTCCCAACTATCACATTGCAAGTTGCTATAAGCTTGCACAATTTCGGAGTAAGATAATTGTTCCAGCAAACTCCGAACTTACATCTTTCAGACGTGGAAGGGTTGAGTCAATCTGACTGGATGCAATGCCGTAGAGGTATTTGTGGAACTTCTTCAAGGCTTTTATGAACAAAGACATGATCTGCTGCCTTTCTAACTTCATTTGTCCCTGCAGATATCACCCAAAGATTTTAAACCATGAGTCATACATCAAGCACTTACACTATCACAAAGCGTCAAACTCTGATAATGACACAGCCGAGATGATAGTATCTTACTTTTCTCTAATCTAAACCTTTATACTACACACTATTGGTCTACGATCCAATGCCAAAGATTCCTGCCTAGAAGTCCAAAATAGAGTTATCAATAATTATGTGTGCGATTACCCCCGCGAAGGACTAGCTCCCGATGCCAAAAATTCACATCTGAATCTCACAACTTATCTCTACTTAATCAACAGCAAATGCACAGAGAGAAGGAAAATTGGAAGCTTTGAGAGGGAAAGCGTGAAAAATCATATCATTGATGAGTTGGACAACTCAGCACTTTGCAACTGACTAACTCCTGCATTTATCAGTCAACAAAAAGGTTCTAAAACTAACATTTTCAATAAAAAAAAAAAAAGGTTCTAAACTGAGGTCCAACAAACCAATGTTAACTACGCCCTCCGTCTTAATTTAATTGAAAGGTTTTGACCCGGCACGAGAATTTATGTGTGTGTTGAATTGTATAAGTAACTTTTTTGTCCTTGTGAATGTGTGAGAGAGAAGCGAAACAAAAAAAAAGAAAGAAATGATGGTGGGATGGATTGATGCGATTAAAGTAAGGGTGTTTTGCAAGTTCTTTATGAAAAAAAGTTTTCAAATTAGGAAACACTTTATTCATTTTGGGGCCCAAAAAGAGAAACGTTTCAATTAATTTTGAAAGGAGGGAATAAAATATTAGTGAAATGCCGCCTGTTGTATATCAAGAACACAGGCAAATGACTTCAGAAATACAGGTAACCAGGTAAACAAATCTTGTCGGATGCGAGATCAGCCTTATGGTCTCAACTGTGATGTACAATCAAAGATGCAAGAATTTCTAAGCAATACAATTTTTCATCAGAATTAAATAGAGTAATATTAACATTGAGCATTAGCATATCTATATGTAGATAGCAGAAATGCCAGAAAAAGGATAATACCTCTATATATGAGAAGTTCTGGTGTTGCAAACCGATACAAAGCAGCACAGAAGCTTGAGCATAGGATAGTGTTACTGGAAGCTTTCCCCTGAAGTACACGTTCACGAGGATCGGGACAAGGTCTAGAATCTGTACGATAGGACAGATGCAAATCAACATTTTTGCTTTCTGATGAATTTAAACGGCTTCATGCAATAAGGAACCAAAGCGTAAACGTGAAAGTAATAAATGCCCTTTCAATTGATAAAAGGTCAATGTATGTTGATCAAGTCATCACCTACACTACATGGTCACAGATGGCAAATGTGATCTGTGAGAAGAGCCCATGCTAAAGGTCTATACTGCTTGCCGCAACTAATATGACAGAAGCATGCACAAAAAGAAGAAGAAGAAGAAACTAGATGGCAAAAAGCCCTTCAAGCGTGGTTCGCTAAATTTGTCTAGACTTCTAGAGATTAATCACCAAACAATGGCTCGGTGATTCAACCACTTCAATGATTACCAGTCCACCAAAATAATTGTTTTGGACCTTTAGGTCTCCGACCCTATTCCAATTTAACTAACCTTGCTTCCAACACTGAATTGCTCACTGAATTACCAAAGAAAATAAATATAAAAAATTGTCATGCTATTTCAAGCTGAACGTTAAAACCCCTACCAGATGAAAATCTGCAAGATTGTCTGTATATGCTTGGACTCGCTTCATATCATGTGGTGATAGAAACTCGTTTATGGACTTGAGAAACTCATCAATGTTCGATGCCACTGTTTCCGACTCGGTAAAGTTGAGCTTTGGGTCCAAGATACTAAAAAAACAACAGGACAAAGTAAGACAATTGTAAAGTAGGCTCATTCTATGAAACCATAAATCTGAATCCAGACCTCATAGCAAGCTTGTAATCCATCTGTCGGAAAGTTTGTGGTAACAATCGGCGAAATCTTTGTCTGAAATCTGGGATCACCAAAAACATTGTCATGTATTTTTACAGAGATACCAACTAACATAAAAATACATTTATATAAATGAGTCTGCTAACCGTGATAAAAGGGACTGAAGAAACCCCATTTATCAGATATATCAGCTGCAATTTCATCAGTATTGAGTGGCTTAAGCACCATGCAGGTGTGCTCACCTGTCACAGCATTCTGCACCACAACAGAAACAAGATAAAGGGGTTGGATTGCAATCAAAAGAATCAAGCAGTGCATGAATCGGGAAAAAAAGGAGAAAAAGAAACTGACAGGAATCTGCCCAATATAGAAAGGGGCGAATTTGTGCTTCCTCCAAAAGCGAAAAAGATCTAGAGTAAGACCAAAGGAGACACCGAGGTAATGAAGCCTCTCTGGTCGTCTATCACGAATATGCACCAGAAGAGGAGGAAGGTTCTTTCTAGGTGTTATATTTTCTTCTAGCAATGAGACCTGCAATGTAAGCACGGGTTCAAGGCAAAGAAACTAATTTGAGTAAAAACTACCAGAGTAGAAACTATTTATATCACACGTATATCGAAAAACAGCACTGAGACGTATTGAAGCACGAAGAGTGCGAAAATTGGAGTTGTTTTCAGTTAGTTCTTCAATTATCAAACTCAACTCAACTTACCAAGGTAGAGATGGTCAAATAATTATCAAATAAGGTGGAAATTGTACGATCACGTAATGCATAGAGATTCAATAGCTCAGGTAGGTGGTGCGAATCCATAGTGGTAAGTCGATGAGTCGGTGACAGAGAGCACACAAGATAGAGGGAGATCGAAGAAGTATTGACATGAAGTTATTAAGCATGGTTTGAACCTGCTTGGACTAAATAAGGACATCGCCCCAGATAGATCTATTTGACGCAGTAGGATAGCCGTTACACTTTTCACGGTTTTTTTTTTAGTAGGATTAGGGTCATTTTAGAATTATGAGGCATGATTTCTTATTTCTTATTTCTTATTTCTTATTTATGTCATTTGTTTACTGAGTAACATTTATTGTCATTTGATTTCCGACATTTGATACTTCCTCCGTCCCATGAAAAGTGCAACAATTTAACTATGTACACATGCCGTGGTGAATTTTGACCCGTCTTGCAGGACGATCTAACAATGCTGTTTGTAATTTTCATGGAATACTAATGATTTTTTGTAGTTGTACAATATAACATGTGCTTAAAAGAATTCATTTTTATGTCGTCTAATGATAAAACGAAACTCGTCAAAATACGTGTTGCATAAGATTAAAAGTGAAAGTGTTGCACTTTTCATGGAACGGAGAGTATTTGTTTATCATTTGTATCTATTTCCTTCCTCGCATAATTTTGAAGCTCACGTGCTTTGTTTCTTTCTTTCTTTTTCCTTTGCTTATTAGTTATTGTTCATGGGATAAATTTCATTAAACCCCCCTAAAGTTTTCAAGAAAGACACAGAGCCCCCCTTGGTTTTGAGACTGGACAAAGTGGTGTCTTATGTTTTTAAAATACGACAACTAACCCCCCTCCCATGACACATAACCCACTATATTTTAAAAATGGACAAAATAGTGTCCTTTGTTTCTAAAATTGGACAAAGAACCTCCCTCTATAACATTTAATCCATTTATTTTCATTTAATACATTTAAATATACCAAAACCAAGCCTATATTTCTATTTTAAACTTAATTATACTAAAATTTAATAACTAACTTATTTGTTAAAAGATAAAATGTCTATATTCGGTCCAAATATATACATATCACACTAAAAACGCATCCTTATTTAGTTATTATATCACAAATCAAGATGCTATAGTGACATTTCAATTTTATCTTACTATATTTATTGTGTAGGATAAATTAGCCATTACAAAATCTCAAAGGATAAATTAATAATTTCTTTATTTTTAAAAATGACATACATAGTATATAATTTAAGCATATGAAGGCGATGATTTTTCCCCCCTTTTAAAGGAATATTTTTGGCTATAAACATAAGTATTTTATATTTTAAAAAATTATGCATTTTATAAATTCTAGTATAGTAAAGATTAAAATAGAAATATAGGATTGGTTTTGGTATTTTAAATGTACTGAATGAAAATAAATGGATTAAATTTTGTCCAATTTTAGAAGCAAAGGACACTATTTTAAAA
>JAOVYX010022661.1:0-14345 GCA_035668315.1 Drosera spatulata
CCCCCCCAACAAGTTATAATCACCCAACTATTGAAAACAATGCTTGCTTGTCCCGTTGCCTTACTGTTTTTTTGCATTGCTGCTAGATTATCTTGAATCGTGGTTTGCCTAAGGTTTTCCTGCATTGAAGTTCATCTTAGCTTGCTCCATTGTCTTTATTTGTTCTCCTTGCTTTTGAGAGAACATCCCGGACTACAAATACGGATTTCTGTGACTACATCATTAGTATTTTTCTGCTATCAAATAACTTTGTGATCGACCATTTTCTTTAAGTTTCAAAACAATTCAGTTGCTGCTTAATAAGTTCATCTTGTAGCAGTATGATTGTGTTGCCTCATATAGTTCCTCTTTGTTTTTTGCTTTGCTTTCAGTTTAAGTGTAGTGTGTGTGGCTGTGGCTTCCATAATTACGAAGGACTTTGTTTGGTAAAAGCTAATGAGTACTGGATTTTGCCATGAACTTCATCTTCTCTTTATTGTAAAAAGAAAATTTTGTTACCAAACAAAGCAAATTAGATCGGCATTCTAATGAAAATGTAGGAGTAGGACCTTGCTAGTCACTAGCTATGAATATGATTCAAGTCCTTCGAGCTGTATGGCACTTGTTAGGTAGCAGAACTTAGGTCAAAAGGGATCGAACCCCGCGCTGGCCCCCATATGAGAGATGCAGGTTGTTTTCTAAGTATCCAAAGATTAAGATGTAAAAAAAGTCATTTCGAATTTGTTAGCCAAATATGAGAAATTTCATGTAGTCTGTAGTCGACTGACCTAGTGGGATAAATGTTTGAATGAGAACTCTGTGCTAGGGGAAGTTTGTATAGCTTTTGCGAAACATAAAGTTCACTACGAATTAGTCCAGGGGTATGCTACCACTTCATCTAGATTCTATCTGTTCTTCAGTTTAGCCTGTTGTGGTTAATCGGTTTGTTACATCCCTTGGACTCTAACTACCATATCATCAGCGCATGAATTAATTGTGTGGCGGGTTATAATGTACTTCCGTGCTTCTTACTGCTGTTAGTGCAGGTAATAGACGAGTTTGGGTCGTTTGACAAATACATATGGGGCTTCGTAAACCAAAACCCAATAGTGAGCACATTCCGGTATCCCCGTCAAGTCCCAGTCAAGACTCCCAAAGCAGACGTGATAAGCAAAGACCTAGTAAGGCGAGGATTCAGGAGTGTGAGTCCCACGGTGGTCTACTCGTTCATGCAGGTGGCTGGGCTGACGAACGATCATCTAATCAGCTGCTTCAGATTCCAAGAGTGCATGATGACTATAGATAGCAACGACAAAGAGGATGCTCTCAAGGCCAAGAATGAGGAACAGAATCCAGAACCCATTGGCAAGATCGAGTTACCTAGAGCTCTGGACGAGATGAGCCTATGCTCGGATATCTAGTGTCATCAAAACCATCACCGATAGTAGCATAACAGGTCAGTGTTTTTTCAATAGATCTTTTGCTAGCCGGGTTGATAGTGTGTGGCTTGCTTTTGTATAAAACTTGAACCAAAAATTCGTTAGCAGCATCGGTCATCCATGAGATGATTAGAGCTTAGATGTGGTTCGGCACATGTGTTAGGTTGGGGTTCAGGATGAACAAGGGTGTCGGATTTGGACGAATTTTCCAGTGGGGGATGATCCAATCAGTCTTTTTGTATAGTTCAGAGTTAAGGGTAATGATTCCCAAGTTTGTCTAAACTCGTTCAAACCGTGGCCACCTCGTTGACATTCTTGGATAGTGAAATCTATGTCGGCCATCATCGGTCTCATCAACAACCTTTGTTTCTTTTGGTAGTTGCATCGGTGTAGACCTATTTGTAGAAGAGGCCAGTTGTCGTAGGTGTCGAGTTTCTAGCTAGGCCGGGGGATGAATTCAACACACTTGCTGAAACTTGAACAGATACACGGCTTCCCTCGGATTGGACCAACCGTCCTTTTGGTAAAAGCTCTAGGTTGGACAACGATTGACTGATCTAGGTTCCATAGGTCGGGGCTCTCAAGCCAGTTTCGAGACCTTGGGAGTTATCCTGAACTACCATGACCTTCACTGTATTCTTGGACAGGGTTCGGTCAAAATCGCCCTTTTTGGCCTACTCCCCCGAGGTCCAGTTTCCTGCAACGATGCTATTCAGCTTTCTCGGTTACTAGGGGATCGGTTTTGCTAGTGTAGAAAAAGAATAAGGTTTACGACAGTCTCCTAGATAGTTGTTTCTGAATAGTCGTCTCGTATTTGATCAACAAATACAGTCTTAGAGGATCATAAGACATTGACAAGTAGAAAGTACGAGATTGAATTTGTTCTTCTATTGTTCGAGTCTTAAAACCGGTAGTAGGAAACCAAATGACGGATTGGATTCCGTCTCCATTGCTCGAAGGCGATATCAACGCCGCAATGACTTCAGACTTCTCGGCATAGAAAGTTGAGGAAAGCAACAACTGTCGATGACAGTAACATGAAGCTGTTTTGTCTGATTCAAAGGGTTGAATCAAAGATAACGGTTTGAGTAGACATGGGATGCCATTCCAAATGGTTTGGTTCCCAACCTTTGTATAATAAGGTCCAAGTCAAGCTATCCCACGAGTACTATTATCAACATTGATGCATGATTAATCCTTTCCAAAAAAAAAAGCATTTGCACTTTTGACCATGGACATATGCATTGTATGGGCACTTTGTGTAAATTTTCAACCTTGAATTCAATCGGAGACGTAGGTGTAGTCACGATCCAGATAAGGCGCCGTTGAAGAAAATGCAATCGAAACAACCCAATGCGATTTCTTGAGATTGTTCCTTCTATATGTTGATTATGTAACCAATGGTTCTACATTTGCTTCCGACCTTAAAATCAACATATTCTTTGCCTCCCAGGTTGGCCCCTTTAGGTAGGGAAGACGGGAGAGCCAAAACTCAGGCCTCCTCTGGTATGTAGTAGGCAATTCTTGTCATCGAGAAGTTCAGGGCTGTCATCGAGTATTGAATCAAATTATACTCGGGTTGTTTGAGATAACCTTCTTCAATAAAGGATAGCTCAGACCTCCCAGAGTAAGAGGTTGACTGAACTAAGCCTCCTTGAGGTGACAGTCATCGCTCATGTCACGCGAGTGATTTGGTCTCTTTAACTACTAACGAGACCAAATTGGTTTTGCCTAGCCGTCGAGGCTGCCAAAACCGATCTTGCCACCAACGGCGATGCAAGCGTTATTACATGAACTCTTATGCACTGTAATTCATACATAGTAAGTATATGGAAAATCTAGATATTGAAATTTGTCAACCTTTTGAAATCAGAATATCCAGTGGACGGCAGCCTGAATGGGAATAAACAAAGACTATATTTTGGATATGTCTTCAGCCTCGTGTTAAATGAAAAGTCGCTGAGCAACCAAGCAAACATACCTTCTACATTCATGGGATTGCTTCCATCATTGGAACTTTCCTCATGCAAACAAAACAATGTTTGCCCTTTCCTTTCGGGGTCACCATGACTAAGGAGAATATCTTGATTAGGCAAATTTGACAACGCAACCGACATCTGTTGACCGAGACCGATGGCACAAATTTGAATCATTTGTAGATATATTGATCCAGCTCATATCGAGTGCTAAAATAGGAGTTCAAAGAATCGTTGCATCATATGCTTGATCTGATGTCTACAAACCAACTTTGTCAAAACTTAAGTTTATGTTAGAAGAAACAAAATATAGGCAGTGTAGCGAATACTGTAAATCCTTAATCGTCGTGAATTCGAGCATCCCTTGCACTTTGTTTCCCTGTGACCGGATTCCATATAAAATATTGTCCGGAATCCGGAGCCTGAGCTCGTTAAAATCAACATTATCCTCCATGAAATCGTTTTACAATGAATTCAAGTACCTATGATCTATATGAAGAAAGAATTTGACCGCGATGGCTTTCTTTTTCTTCCGCCTAAAGTTCGATTTTCGTTCACTAGCTATCCTTGTTCCCCTGGTAGGATCAACTCTGCTTGAGAAATTTCCCTGAGATAGCGGCTGCAAGAGCCGCTGTGAAGTTGGGGTCTCTTGTCAAAGAAGAAGCCATCTGTTCTACCATCAAGCTCTGGAACTCGGGCGAGTTGATCCTAGGCGTGGTGGCCGCACCAGCAGGCTTATGTTTGGTCAGGTCGAGCGTGACTGTGTTTGGCGCGGCAGTTGAGTTGAGCGTTGTAGGCGTTGGGATTGAGCCAATGCTCGTTGCTGTCATGTTGCTCTTGTTGTTAGTAGGCGAGTCTTGGTTGCCGCAGGGCTGCGGATGATTGTGTTCCCCTTCGTAGGTTGCCACGACAACTGTTTGATCCTCCACGCTGCGCTGCACCTTCTTCTTGACGGGGCAGCTCGGTGCGAAGGAGCACTTAAAGTAGGCTCTTGGAGACGGGTTGTCCCTGGTGACCTTCTGGCCGTACTTCCTCCATTGGTATCCATCCTTTACAACCTGTAGTACACCATGTATCGACCCACGATGAGCCTCTATTGGTTTATGAAGACAAAACTCAGCTATTTTAGAGGAATATCAAGGATAATTATTTTTCTACAGTCAATTAGAAAGCTTATCTCAATGTAGAGAACGAGTTTCCAAATGACTATTGAAAAATAACTGTAATAGTTTTCCCTGATTTTGTTTATTGATTAAGAAACACGTACCAGGCTGGAGTCAACCGCTTCAGTCCGCACATAAACCCTGGTGATCTTCGCCTTGACAACGGTCTCCTCCCTCTGCTTCTTGGAGGAGATGAAGTTCTCCTCGCTCGAACTGCTCTCAGAATTGTTCTCATTGCTCCCCTGTCCAGTACCAGACTTCCTCTTCTTGGCAACGACGGTGTGATCATTGCTGCTGGGAGTGGCGGGAGGCGGAATGCAGCTGAGGTAATCGAACTGTCTCCTCAACGCATTGTAGTTCTCGCAAACCACCTTCAGCATCTCCGTCAGACGCTTGTTCTCCGCGTTCACTCGGTTCAGTTCCTCTATCAACGCGCTCGTCTGCCATCAATCAATCAAAAACAATACTTTCAATAACCAATTCGACGATCGGTCAATTTATCCTCTTCCTTGATGAACAATGCGTCAGTGGTGTGGAAATACTAAATTTGATTGTTACCTCGTCTCTAGGAGAGTCGTTTCTGCTGCCCACCTCGCCTTCGCCGGAAGTGATGCTATGCGCCTCCCTTTCCCTCTCATCAGCGTTCTCGTGGTGGCCGTGATGATGACCATGTTGAGGAGCAGGGGAGTCGTCGAGGAGACGGATGGAGTTGAGATTGAGATTGAGATCGAGTGAAGTGGTGCTTAACCAGGTAGACGAATCCATCTGATATATTGTAATTGTTCTCCTGAGCTTCCAAATCTTGTTTTTGCTCGTGTTGGTTGTTTGTTTGTTTTGATTATGATGATGAGAGCAGTTTGCGAAATGTGAGAGGAGTTATATATAGTGGGAGGAAACAGGTAGGAAGAAGCGTAGGAAAAAAGAGACAGAGAAGTCAGTTTGAAAATGAAATGGTGGGTTGAGCTTTGTGGTCCTATTAAGATATAGGTGGCTGCTTCAACTAGTGAACCAATGAATTTTGATTGTTTTTGTGGGAGTATACTATTGGTGTTTGAATGGATAGGAAAGGGCAGAACACGGAGATGAGAGATGTCAAAAAGGCAAAGCCAAAAACAGCGAGGGGTTTGCGTGGTTTGGGATATAAGCGAGTCGGATGGGTAGAGGTGGGAAACGGATGGGGCAGAATATTGAGCTTTGCTTGGCTGGTGGGATATTTTGAGATGGACCAGGCGCGGTGCAGGTCTGGGGCCAGGCCGCCAGGGTGTAAAGTTTCTCAAAATGCATTTATCAATGAAAAATTTGTTCATGAGATCAAATATTTTTTTTTATAAAATTATTATATAATATTAATAATAATTTAAATTATATATTTTGATTTTAAATATATAATTTAATTTTATTGTGTCATTCAGATGAAAAGCAAAACTCCATGAAATAAAGTTAAGTATTCGTATATTAATTAAGAAATTGAGAAAGTAACACACAACTTATTGTTCTTCAAATTAAACAAAAACATACTGATATAAAATGAAATAGTAATGGTTGATTAATGATCTATATTTGACGTAATGATTATTTCAACATTCTTAAATCCTAATCATGCTATTGGACAGCTAATCAACTATATATTGATTCATTTTATTTATTTTATTTTTTTAATCATTTTTTATTTATTTATAAACGGCTGAAGTAGTCAAGCACACCACGTGAAATGCGTTGGGTATTACAGAAACAAGCAAGCTAGTAACAACATAAAGATATTGACAACTTTCACCAAAAAGGATATTTAATACCGAACGAAACTTCTAATGTCACTCCAGTAGGCCTAATTTCTCTCCTCTGCGCACTCCACGCTATTCAGATCGATAGGTCCCACAATCAAATTTTGGAGAGTTCAAAACGGGGTGTAAAAAGCAGTTTTGGAACGAAGGTTGGGAGAATAATGTGTGGGACTGTGCAAATTCTCAAATGAAATTGGATCCGTTAGAATTTGGAGGATTATTATCTTGGCCCGTTTCCTTTCACCTTTCTTCCTATGGTCTCCTCCATTTCCTATTCAAACTTACTTTTAGAATGAAAAGGGCAAAATTGTCCAAGTTGCCAAAATGCCATGTCAGATTTACAACTTCAGAATTTTCAAATGATAGTTTATTAACTGACTTATCAAGAAAGGTAAATTCACAAGTGGTAAAAAAATTTGTTTTCGACCAAATGATAAGAGATTTGACATCCGTTAGATATTTCAAAAAATAATCTTTTTGTTATATTAATATGTAACTTGGGTAAGTAATGCGAGAATTCTTGCTTGCACTTCAATAAGATTGACGGCATGATGAAGTAGTAGTTCGGTAATTCGAATGATTAAGTTGACCGTAAAGAGTCAAACGAGTGGAGTTCAAAACAAAAAAGGAATAAAAAGATCAGGTTTAGAGTTAGAAGCACATAATAGGTTGAATGAGGTAAGAGATGACCGTAAAAGAGAAGAAAAAAAGTTAAAAAGAGAATTCAATTTCCAGTCAATTGGGTGAAACTAATCACCTTGCATAGTAGTTAACCGTAGATTATTGATTAATCACCCCTAGTATATCTATGGGATGTAAATCCCCTCATAAATAAGATGTTGTAATTGATGGGATAGTTTATTATGCAATTTTTTAATTGTGTTTGATTTCTCATCATCTCTTCATATCTTTATGAAATTTGATGGATGCAAAATAATTAATCATAAATAAAAAAAATTAACATTCAATAAAAAACAAAAAAATATAAAGATGTATATCATTAACAATATACTATGAATTCCCTTTACAGAAATGATGAAGGTGTATATCGGATGCTCCCAATATTGGGATAGTGCCATGTAGAAAAAGTCACGTTTTGTAATGAAGATTTCATCGTTGAAGATATAGACTTGACGTTGAAAATGAAATGGACCCAACTAGAATCCAACTCATTTCCCCATTTGAACTCTTTGACTAAACATTTTACTACAAGAACGGACGGAAGCATGACGACAAAAAAAAGTCCAAGGAGAAAAGAGGAACCGTGTGCCTAGAGGATGCCAATTGTATTGTTGGTGACATCTTTACTCGGATATTAATTTGATGCAATTATATTTCATTCATCTCATAATATCTGTAATATTTTTTTATATTAATTGTCTTATTATATCATATTTTTTTTCCTTAAACCTTTAGTCTAGCCACACCAAATGGTTGCCCTGGATCAATTTGATGGAATTATACATCATTCATCCCAATATTTTTTTTATTTTGACTGTTTTGTTATATTTTCAATACTTTTATTTTGGTGACATAAATCTCAGCACCGAATCAAACGAGCGATGAAAATTGAGATGGAAGGAGTATTTTCTCTGTTTCACATTTTTTGCAAAAATACGGATTTTGAAGTCTAGTTTGTAACGATCTAATATTGTTTTGTATAAACTTATTACGAAACATTAATAAATTACGTTGTGAATTTTTAATCTTAAATCAAAAGAATAATTTTTTAACGTGTTCATAATAATTACGAAATATCTCAAAATACATATTATTATAAAAATTATGATAAAAAAGGAGTATTAACATTCCTTCAATCATGCCATCACAAGTTACACATCTTCTGACAGCTTCACACGTAATTTTGCATAAAAAACAAAAAAAATATAGAATGTGGTAATCACATGTATTTTGTCGTTCTCATAAACTGTACGTATTAACATAAGTAAAAAAAACATAGAAAATTCAAAACATATGGATTTATGAAACTCCTAAAAGTCAAGCTTCTCGTTATAATCACAGCTCCCTCCTCTCGTACGTTAGGTATTGTATTGGTTACTTGTTTTTCTTGAGCTAATTCAGTCAATTGATCAAACATTAACCAACAGTGTTTAATTTATAAACATCATAAAAATGACAAAAAAAAATACTCTCTTCGTCTCAATTTAATTATAATATTTTTTTTGTTAGTCCCAATAAATATAACATTTCTATTCATTTCTTATTTGATAATGAATTTATATTATTCCCTCCGTCGTGAAAGGATGTAACATCTACGTATATTGCATTATTTCATACGCATGAATATAAATATCGTTTTTATATCAAATTATGTCTGATAGTCTCGTAACATATATTAAGTTAAAATACGTAATTTAACCAATAATTGATGTTTCACAATAAATTTAGGAAAAACTATGTTTGATCGTCGTTACATGTATATCAAATTTTGTATCGACACGCGTGCCAAATCAATTCGTTGCATCCTTTCTGTGATGGAAGGAATAAGAGCAAGTCGAACCATGAATTAAAAAGTGGTGTTATATGTCTATAATTTGACACCAAATGAAAAAAACAGTGCTTCCATCATGAGGTAAAACTGATGTCAAAATAAAATCAAGCTATAATTGATTCCATATTTGGTACCAGTTATAAGTACACCTATCCGTGACACGTTATCATTGATAACTATCTTTTGCTTTCATAACCTTTAGAAAAGTATCAATTGGTTACAGATAAAATATTTTAATCAATAATTAGATAAATATATGGTTAGAAAATTAATTAAACATGTGAATAGAAAATTCAAGTAAAAACTAACAATTGAAAAAAGGTTGAAAATCATACGAAGTGTTACAAGTTTCATGAAAAATATCATAAATTTATATATAATTGATAAATCATTAGCGATAAACTAAGAATGTTGTTACCATGAGAAAATTTATTATAATTAGAACTTTTGGGGATAAAATAGAACCAAACATTGAAATGTCAGTTCTATAATTGAAACCAAATACACTTTTTGATGCTAAATTATAGAACTAACTACACTCATTTTATCTCAATGATTGGACTTGCTTTAATATAATCAAACTACTCCATCATCTTCTTTCTCTTTTCACCCTCTTTCACATTCTCTCTTCTAAATCACGTTTATATCTTATTATCTCTATAAAAATATTATTTTCTTATCCAATTCATACAAATTCAACTCATATAAATTTTCATATCCAATCAAATTATTATAGTTAAATTAAACCGGAGATAATAATAAAATGATGGAAGATGACGCAAGAGAGGACGTATTTTCACTGGGACACATTCATTAATCATTACTGTGGCTCGTTGTGACACGCGTCGGTCCATTTTTGTCTTTTTTTCCCTTTCTGGCTCCCTCCAACTCAACATTAGAAAAAAAATCTCACAAATAAGTTAATTTAATTTAATGGGCCCTCATATGATAAGTAGATAGCTTTAGGAACACGGGGTAGAAACTTGAAACGCTGCGTTTACGCGCTTTGCCAGCAAAAAACCAACGTTCTGTTGATGGGTTTGGCTGATGCCGCCCATGAAACTTAACCACAAATGATAATATTAAACCAACACGTGTAGTCTTCGATGTGGACGAAGGCAAGAAAATTACCATTAACAATAAAATGAAGTGAAAATTTTTCAAAAAAGAAAAAAGAAAAATCCAAAATGATACAATCCTAAAAAATAATTATCATCCAATACATGTTTCAATTACTCAAACCCACAACGAGCAACCAAAACCATGCTGAGGAGACCCAAAATCACATTTCAAATCGAATCCAATCCAACTCAAATCTTCTATCAACAAATCCAAATCCAAATCTACTCTCGAATTCAACAGAACTCACAAATCTCAAACAATGAAAACCTAAGCCCATCCAAAATGATGAGAACTCAAACCCATCTATCGAATCAGTAAAAAATGGAACGCACTTGACAAGTTTCGATCTCAAAACTCAGTTGATTTCGAGCAATAAAAAACGAAAAGGCATAAAACAAGCGTCATTGTTTCACATCATTTTATAAAAAGTAATCTCATGAGGTAGTAATCGCAAAATATTTTGCTATTTTCATCAATTAATCACCATAAATCAGTGACTCGTGAATGCGAATTATATAAAGTTTGATTTATGTTTTCAAAATCGTTAAATATGTGTGTCACCATATACATGTACAATATACTTGTATAAATCAATTTTACCTAGGTTTTCAAATACAAGTTTTAATTTATATGTGCTTTTTATTTTAACTAGAACCGAAACTCTAATCCAATAACAAAAAAACAAACCCTAATCAATTGCGAGGGCCTTAACTTTTTAACGAAGAGTTTTTGTTTAATTAGATTATGGTTGAAATGTGTTATTTGATGTTTTGAATTGGTGGATATAATAACATATAACAAATTATTTTCAGAACATTGATTACATATTGATAGTAACAACTTAATTAATCTTCATTTAGGAAATTTGGTAGCTAATATGGACTCGGTCAAAATGCGTGTTATAGCTGTGATAAGCTAAGATGAATGTAAAATGTCAACAACATATATAAGGAGACAGCATTTGACTTAAACAAACAATTGATATGGACATCTAATGATCCAGGTAATACAAGTGGGTTCATCTAATCCAAAATTTTAGGAACCAACTTGGTCAAATTGGAAACCTGTCAAGTCTTGGTCCTCCCAAGCTTTTACTAATCCAAACCGCCCAACGAGTGTGAATCTACAATTCTCAATCATTGATGATGCTGTATCGCCATCCAAACAGTTTTCTTCTTATCACTTGGAGATGCCCAGTAGACAGTACTATGGATTATACTCCGTCGTTTCAAAAAAAAATTACTAACACTCGCTAAATAAAATATTTTAATTAAATTATAATATTAATTTATTTGTAAAAATTTTTTATAAAAATATCAAAAAATTAATATTATTTATTTTATATCACATCAATTATCTCAATATTTTTTTTTCCACTTCTCCCACTTACATAAATCAAAATACAAATTAGGCTTTATAATAAAAAACACACTAAGGTCAACTGATTGTAATTTTTTTGGGAAGAAGGGAATAACTTACGTGATAAGAAGGTTTGTTATGGTAACTTTTGAATCTTGTCGTAGTATGATGAAATATTATTTTAAATAAATTCATTATTATCCTCGTCTCATAATTATTGTAACATTTTTCTTTCCTTATATTATTCAATATTTAATTTGAGATGTTTTATTATTCATATAAATAACACGATTTAAATTTTCAATTAATCCATGATTATAGTACGTAACGTTTATAATCATTAACGTTGCACGACATTTCTCAAAAAACAACTTTTGATCTTCCTACAATACCGGTCAAATCTTTTATGGTCATACGTACTTGATCAAAATAGTGCAATCTTTTTGAAACGGAGGATGTATTTATTATTTTTTTTGTCACACAAAATATGCAATAGATTGACTTTGACTTATGTTGATCTAAATTTTGATTTGCATTGCAAGTTGATCAAACCTCATTATTTTCATAAAATTATCGTGAAACACTAATGAATATTTAAATAGTGTATTTTAATGTTACGCTGAGGACGTATTTTTGTTTTACATCAGCGATATATGGAACAAAAATGCTTAAAATACGTGTTGATTAATATAAAACGAATAAGAAGGCTGAATCAAATTCAGGCTACGAGCTTTATTCCTATTTATAAATTTTTGGAAAAAAAAAATCAAAAAGCCTTCTGATGCTTTTTTTTCTTCCAAATTTTAAAACCATTGATTTGTCGGTGGGCTACCACTTGTAGCCTGAATCAAATTCCGTCCCACTTTCCTCTATTATAAGAAGGAATGAAATACTTCCCACTTTTATGATACAGGGGGAATATCTTTTACGTTTGTGTTGTTTTATTTTCTCTCATTTTTGGAAATAGCGGTGAGTGAATTAGAATTACAACAAATATTCTCCAAGTGGCTTGGTCAAACAAAAGTCGGTGAGTTATGACCATGATCCTATTTGTTGTTTTTGCACTTGGCAGTTGGGCTACTTGTTGGTTTTGAAAATCGATAGCATAAGAGGAAAATGAAAGTCGCAACTTTTATGGGTGGTGAGATAATCCATGACGTTAACTTATCAAGACCAGAACAGGCCGTGGACCAGCTACTTGGGTCAACCCGTCAACTGTTTATCTGATCATAGCCAAGTAAACAAATTACTATACTCCAACTCAGATTTCAACGACATATTCAAAAAGAGGACCAAATTTAATGAAATGTTTCAGCTCTCCCATGAATTGCAAGAAATGAATTTTCACACTTCATAATACTCCTAACTCATATTCCCTCTATCCCAAAATATATGCAATACTAGATTAGCTCAAAATAAAAGAAATACTACCTCCATCCTAATTTAATTACAACGCTTCGAGATTTTATATATGTGTGAAATTTGTATGAAATTGATTGAAAAAAGAATACTCCCTCCGTCCAATTATAATTGAAATATTTACTTTATGTACATAAATTTAGATTTATCTCATCCCTCTTTCAACTCCAATTCTCAACCACACAATCTTATTTTCTTCATTTTTTTAATTCCTAACCACACAATACTTTTTAAAAATGAAAACGTTGTAAATATTTTAGGACGAGCCAAAATGATAAAACAATGTAATTATTTTATGACGGAGGTAGTATCTTTTTAGAGATAGTGAGATATAAGTGGAGTTTAAGAGAGAGAGAATGAGAGGGGAGGAAGTATCTTTTTAAAAATGAAAACGTTGTAAATATTTTAGGACGAGCCAAAATGATAAAACGATGTAATTATTTTATGACGGAGGTAGTATCTTTTTAGAGATAATGGGATATAAGTGGAGTTTAAGAGAGAGAGAATGAGAGGGGAGGAAGAAGGAGGTGTTGAGGTAGTTTGATTAATATATTAAAATAAATCCATTACCAAATAAGAGAAAAATAAAATTATTGTATTTATATGGAGATTAATTAAAAAAAATATTACAATTAAATTACGACGACAAGAGTATTTTTTTTGTAAAGTTTTATCTTAAAAAAAATAATCAGAATAATCATTGCCTGCTGCATTACACTCCATTGATTATTTCCTCCGTTACTACATAAAACCCTACTATTACAAAAAACTACTACCTTCGTCTCAATTTAATTACAATGGTTTGATCGATATTAAATTTTATATGTGTATTGAATTTGTATGAAATTTGATGAAAAAAATATATTTTTTTAGAGATAATAGGATGTAAGAGTAGGGTTTGGGAGAGATAAAGAGAAAATAGGTAATGTGATAGTTTGGTTATATTAAATAATAAAAAAGTAAAAGTATTGCATTTATATTGAGACTAATAAAAAAAATGTTGTAATAAAAATAGGATAAAAGGAAATATATTTTTTTCATCAAATTGCACAAAAATTATATATAGATCGGGACTAGAGAAGTACTAGCTTTGGACAATCAAATGATTCTCTCCAATCGATCACGCAGGATAAACATGATGATTTATGTTAGTATTGAATTGTCATACCCCATACAATGTAGGGGTGCATACATGAGGCAATTAACGATTTAGTACTTTTTTATTGGAAACATTAGTGTAGATATACAATGTAGCATTAATTTTGACTGCTTAAAACTACAACATTACATAATGTATTACGAGGCCGGAGTACATATCACATCTTGGCATGCATAAAAAACGAATTTACTATCATTATTCTTCATTAGCAACAGAGCGCTGCTAATCACCCCCACAAACTCACCCCTGCTAATGGGCCCCACTCCTTTTTTTATTTTATTTTTCAATTTGTTCTTTATGAAATAATATTTAAAATCATTTATAATTTTTAATATATATATGTATATATATCAAATATGAAAAATAAATATATATTTGAAATCTACACATTAATATCTATAAAACAAGACTAATATTGAATATAAAAAAATATATT
>JAOVYX010022662.1:0-14344 GCA_035668315.1 Drosera spatulata
ATGTAGGTTTTATCACAGTGATGTAGTCAGGACTGTCACTGCATCATTCACGGCCTTCTATGAGGCATTGTGGACTACCTATTCAGAGATTCCACTACATGCACGTGATCGCATGTTCGGTTGGTTCTCGGTACGAGCCCGAAATCCCTTTTTATTATGTTATCTCTAATTTTATTTATTTCGATATATATAAATGTATTATAGAAATTAATATGTTCTTTTGTTTTCTTTCAGGCGCAGTATACATGGGATCCTTCACTCGATGCACGGGTACGCGTTGGATGGGATGCGACGTTGAAACGTCGTTTCCCAAACACCTTCTACAAGGCTCGAATCATCATCATTGAGGGGCGATTCGACAGCGTACTGTGGATGCCCTTCGAGCTTCAGATGGAGCTCTTGGAGAGGCACTGCCCGCCCAACAGAACCGGGCGAAGGGGATCGCGACACACACTCAGATAGTGTGTCCTCTGTCGCCATCGGGAAGAAGATGGTTAGTTTTTCATGTTTTCTTTTTCATTCTATACATTTAAGATTTATACATATTTTATCATTTAATTTATA
Source organism: Drosera spatulata (assembly GCA_035668315.1). NCBI lineage: Eukaryota > Viridiplantae > Streptophyta > Magnoliopsida > Caryophyllales > Droseraceae > Drosera > Drosera spatulata. The sequence goes on from JAOVYX010022662.1 coordinate 565, forward strand.
AAATTTCATATAACAATCATTTAAGCTTCTTTAACTCATTGTTTTGATTAAATTGTTTCAGGAGATGGCCTTGAAACGAAAGGTCATGGGCTCCGAGGTTTTTATCCAGACTCATAAGAAGTCGGATACCCCTGGCATTGTATAGACCATTCAGGCCGGGAAGTCTATAGCGGACATTTCGCTAGTTGATGAGCCTGCGACACAACTTCGGGTACCTTTTCTTTCGCTCCTTATTTATTAAATAAAATTTCTATTACATTTCACATTACTAATGCATTACAAATGATCTATTGTAGGATTCATATTTTGAGCTACTCGGTCAGCTGACTGAGTCGCAGATGGATGAGTCCGTCGATCCCGAGGCTGCTGAGTAGCAGTTTCATATGGTGGCTGATCGGGTTTTCTTGGAGGTTTCTCGGACCGACAAGGGAAGGGTATATGGCATCGGCTCAGCTGCGAGCCAATTATACCCCCGATCCATGCTCAGCTCTTCATCCAGGAGTCAATCGCAAAGCTCTCAGGGGATTCCAGAGGATTACTATCAGCTGAAGGAAGAAATCCTCACTCTTCGACAGAGCCAGGCCAGGATGGAGCAGCAGATGGCCTTCCTCTTCAAGAAGATGGGCGAGGATCCTTCCACATGTCAAAACGAGGCTGATAGAGCTTTTCCTCATTTTCAACCACCTCCGGATGACGATTCCTGTCCCCCAGAGCAGCGCGATGTTAGACTAGCTGGGCATTGACGCCTTAGGATGTTGTAAACTCGTTACATTTGTATAATTCGAAATTTTAGTTCAATTTGATTGATGTTTATATATTTCTGAGTTTCTTGATGTTCCAGGTACATGTATTTGTAGTGGTACGCGTTGAAATTCTGATTAATGTTTTTTAAAAGTTAAACTCAAATAGCGACGGAATCCGTTGCTAAGTTTTCCAAATCCACAATGACATTTAGCGACGGACTCCGTCGCTAAGTTTTTCAAATCCACAATGACATTTAGCGACAGAAATGCCGTCGCTAAGTTTGCAAGTATAGAAAAAAAAAATTTAATGATGGAAAAAGTCAATCCGTCGCTGTATATTTTGTTTAGCGATAGATCCGTTGCTAATTTTTGGTTTAACAATCACGTTAATAGCTACGGATTATTTTCGTCGCTAATCTGTCGCTAAACAATTTTAGCGATGAATTTTGGCTCGTCCCTTTTTTGTTGTGTTCACATGCACACGTTCAGCTCGTCCTTAAGTGACAACGAGCAGCATCTCCGAGTCCTATAATATAATAAGATACGCGTATTAAGACACACTGATAGGAATGTGCAATCCCTCCATTTGTATAGAAATTGAAGAACAAAACTTAAGTGTAAAACCACGATATAGTTAGTGTGCTTAGGCTAGAAATCAGGTTAGTACTCTGCAGTCTAGGTCTGATGCAAAAAAACAGACGGCCACAAATGTAGAGCATTGTGTCCACCAGATGCAGACTATAACAGAGAGATTTCAGCAAGGCAGCTAAGACATACATGGACAGCAAAAGATCTACAAATGTTTCAGGATCTAGGATCAATCTTGTTGTCAAGGGCCAACACAACAATGCAGAAAAGGTTGCAGAAATGTTAGGTGCAGACGAGGTTGTAGCAGTGACCGAGTGCAGACGAGGTCTCAATTATACTGGGTGCAGACTAAGTGGTAGCAGATTGAATGCAGCAGAGCTGATTGCAAGGTTGGACAAGGATCAAAGGATTGATCAGATCGAAGATTTGAGATATGGAGAATATATACTAGGACCAAAAAGCTGTAGTATGTCTATCAACATCATTGATGGGATCACTGTGAGCAAACAGACAAAGTTGTCAACATCTGAATAGTACAGTAGCGATTTCTCATCTCCTCAGCCTATAAAAGGGGATCAAAGGAGCTCGGAGGAAAAAAATGCGTGAACGATGATATTTTGAATTCTCTCAAAAAGAAGAAAAATCAGAAATCATTGTGCAATTGTCCGAGTGAGCTGTAAAGAAAAATCAGGAAGAAGGGGGTTCACTAATCTGCGCTGAAGAACAAGAAGCAGTAACAGAGTCCAAAGAAGGATCTGTGCAAGGTCTAGTTTCTTAGCCTTTAACAAGTTGTGAACTTATAAAGTAGTTTTTCTGTAAGTAAGAAAACAAGAAGATAGTGAACTCACCTCTTGGCTTGACTATAACGGTCACCAAGGGAAGATTGGATTAAGCTCTCGTTGATCAGTTGATAACGAGTGTCTAAACCATTATAAAATCCTATGTTCTTATTTTTCTCTGCATTACATCACATATTAGAACTGTTAGAAATAAATTAAAGAGTGCAAAGAGACAATTTTGAAAACATAAGTCTCTGCTGCAGATACATCTTGTGGTCTGCAAGAACAACTAGTGCATATTAGTTAAATACTCTACTATCGTATATCAAAAAATTTTAAAACAACCTCTTCATCCCCTCCCTTTAGGTTGTACCTCTGGGAATAACAATTGGTATCAGAGTGTGACTTTTCAGACTTGACAGTTTTTGGAAAGAAAAAGTCATTTCTTTTGATATAAGTCTCCAAAGAAGTTACTAATTGTTTATTTTGTGAAGTAAACATGACTCCTCCAAAGCTACCATGGTGTCCCAACAGTGGTGTAAAGATCCGAAACATTTGAGATAATTTATTTTCTCAAAAAATAACATAAATAATATATTACTGAATGTCATAATTTATACAACGTGGTTATAAAATTCGTTTATCAAAATCATGACAAAAATATGATAAGGATCCGAAAAATTCCGTAAAATTTAGTTTCACAATAATTAATAAGAATGATAAATAATTATACGTTATAATTTATTTTACGGGGTTAAAAGGCTGGTTTGACAATATAATAAGGAAAAAAATACAAAACATGAATGAAATACAATTCTTATATGTAAATATCGGAAAATACGATCTTAATATGAAAATATCGTATTTATATGAAAATGACCTAAATCTAATTTTGACACTTATTATCCTTTATATCAATTTCTACTCCACCTAAATTAAATTATTTTTTCACTAAATATCCACTAATTATCCACTAAAATTATTTTAATTGATTTAGTTTTCTATAAATACAAGCTCTCTTCTCCTTGAAAAACTTCTTACAAACATAAAAACACTTGTTGTCATGCAAGAGAAGAGATAAGTAAGAAATGAGAAGAAGAAGAGTTTGAGAAGAAGAGGAGAAGTTAGGGTTATAAGGCGACGAGGATCTTTCATCATTAATGAGAAAAGATGATCATCTTCTTTAAAAATTTTATGAAAAATCATAAGCTCTGTGATAAATTTTGATTTTAATATATATTGAATCTTCATATGTTTAGTTTCTAATAAAATTGATAGATCATTATTTAAAGTCGTGAATCTCTAGATATAAATCAAAACGTGTGAATATATCAATCTATAAAAATTGGTTATAAGGATAATTTTGTGACTTGATCTGGAATTACGCAGAAATAATTAGAAAATGAATCTTACATCTATAGAAAGCCCTTGAAGTCTAGTTTTTAGAACAGTTTAAAATTCTAGATTTGGAGTTGTATACAAGTATTTATGTATTCATTAGTAAAACAGGGTTAAACTGTCCGATCAAACAGAAAATGTAAAGTTGAATGAATAAACTGGTATTATTGATATGGTTTCATGATCGTCAGTCTGATTCTATAGAAAGGTTATAGAGTCTAGTTTATTTAGAATTTTACCAAATGATTTTTGGAGCTATATAAGAGGAGTTATAGATTTAAACGTGTCAAAGGTTCATGTTGGACAGAATCCAAAAATGAATCGTTTTGACCCCGAAACAACTCCAAATATTCATAAACACTTCTAATGATGATGAATACATAGAATCAACATCATGGACTATCAAAATAAGTATCAAAGACTTTCCTCAAAGCTTGACATCACAGCATAACGTTACTATGACGGTTTTTCAAGAAGTACGAATAAATATACTTATTTCCATAACGTGAACAATCATTCACAAGGGTGTGTCTTAATATGCGTATCCTATTATATTATAGGACTTGGAGACGCTGCTCGTCATCACTTAAGGATGAGGCTGAATGTGTGGATATGAAAAACTATGATAAAAGGTAACGTTTAGATTCATTGTGTGTGGCAATGCATATTATTATACCGTAAGTATAATAATATGCATTGGAATCTTTGTACGTAAAATACTGACTGCAACTGCTGTGTGCTATTTGCTAAATATTGAGTGCTGTGGAGTGTTATTACATGGTGTATATTATGTCTTCATTGCTGGTATAATAAGGGTGAATGCGTGAAAAGAGTGTAAATCCATAAATGGTGAGATAACTCCGTGAAATAAAATACAAAGAGCGTTGTGTCTGTCGTATGTGTTATACAGTGACTTGGTGGTAACATTCTTTCATCGACCTTTTGGTATGAGGATATCTCACTGTAGGAGACCCTGGGCCCCTGTTTGGCTGATCCCCTTTCGCGGATGTCCCTTTGGCAAAAGCTGAATAAAGCTTATCTATGAAATTGAATAAGTCTAGCCAATGGCATAATTATAACATTGAGGATATCTATTGTCTGTCATCTCTATGTAATTGACATGTTAGTAAGTATAAAAAAGTTGTGAGTGAATTGTTGAGTGTAGCAGTGTGGGAGACTTGGACTGGGGACCTGTCGTGGCACAGTGTCATTATCTCAATTTGTTTCATATGGAGATCTTGAGTGTCATTACCATAAAGGGTATGAGGGTAGTAAATGACGTCAATAATGTCTGGAGTGTCGATGGACGCGTAGTTTCTAGCGTTATTATGTGGTGTTAAGTGTGCTTATGTGATTAGGGTGAATCATTGGTATGCTTGCAATGATAATTGTGAATGCCAGATTGGCATGATAATTCCAGAGTGTTGGAACAAAGGGTACAAGTGATCATTTTTCTTTTCTTTTTTTTTACCTTTTTTCCTCGTGTAACCCCTGATAAGGGGGCCGGTATGTTATTGAGCTCGTATAGCTCATGGTTATTATTTTTCTGTGTCTTTCTTCTTCTCTTTGTTATAGGAGCAAGACTTGAAGGAGAAATGTGACCAAAGATTTGATGCTAGATATAGCTTATGTATGAAAGGTGTTCTGATCTTCGAAAGAGATGTAAATTTCGCTGCAAAGGTGATATTCTGGGTTACGATTAAGTGCATCAAAAGTTTCTAAACTAATGATGTATAAGTAAAGTTAGCTTAATTCTTATAACTAAGCCAGGAAGTAAAGTTTTTACCTAGGTGAGGCGTTGGGTCCAGCGACAGTGACATCATATGTATCATTATTAAGTAATGAAAAGTCTGGGCGTTACAAGTGGTGAGCCACCAGCCTGTTCTTTTGACAAGTTCAATCACTGGAAACTGAGAATGCTGACACATCTAGACTCAATAGATGAAAGGATGCATGATATAGTCACAGATAGGCCATACATAACAAAGATGCCAGATTCACTTGATGTATCAAAGGAAGTGGACAAATCAAAGTCTTTCTGGACAAAAGAGGACTGGGACTTGGTGCTGATTGATACAAGGGCCAGAAATCAGATCTTCAAAGCACTTGATGATGATATGTTCGAGATAGTGGTTCACACAACCACTGCAGAAGAAGCTTGGGACGCTCTACTGCTTTAGAACGAAGGAACAAACGAGATAAGAGAGAACAAGAAGGATGTTCTCATGTAGCAGTATGACTGGGTGTCAATGAGACCTGATGAAAATGTAACCAGTTTCTATGAGATTTAATGTGCTGATTAATAATCTCAAAACTCTAGGGAAGTCTTTTGATAACAAAGAAGTCAACCTGAAGTTTATGAGATGCCTTGGTGAAATATGAGGAATAAAGACCATAACAATAAGGGAGTCCAGGGATCTTGCAAAAATATCCCTGCCACAGCTGTATTGACCATTGAATTAATTAAGAGAGTTCAGTACAAACCTCCAGGGTCAACTAACAAAAATCCCTGGGTATACAGCCAAGCAAAACAAAGCTAGAATAACAATTCTAGCTCTATTCAAAATTTTCCACTCAAGGTCATCCTGAAACAAGCTCCTACACAAGATTACATCATATCAGTATAGTTATCCAAAGCACATTGATGGACATTCCAACACATAAGGAGTTTCTTCTCCTCTGTATTCAGAATATTAGACCTTGCATAGGCCACATCAGTTGCTACTTTGTGGAGATGCTTCTTTATCATGGGAAGTGTTGGCTTAACCTTTAGAAAGATGGCTTGGTTCCTAAAAAACCAAATAGCATACACCAAGTAGCAAAACAAGATCTTCAATAGCGTGCTGCTGCTGTTGTGTGTATGGAGTGCTGTATACCTACAATCTTGAAGTGGAGCAAAAGAAGCAAATCGATGAGGCTAGAAAGAAAACTATGGCCTTCAAAGCACAAGAAATAATTCTGAGATCTATGGTAGAGGAGGACAGTAGTGACACCTCATCTGCAAATGAACAATCAATCTCAGAGGAACTTACACTAATGGGCAAGAAATTCAGAAAGTTATTCAAAAAGAAAAATATCAAGAAGAACATCTAGTGTAAGGCCAAAGAAGCAGAAAAGGAGGTCTGTTACAACTGTGGAAAGGCGGGCACTTTGCTGCACAATGCAGACGATCAGGATAGGAATCGTCTGCATATGGAAGCAAGAAAGAATACAACAAAGGGAACTTTGAAAGAAAAGAAAAAGGCAAGGCCTATGCTACGAAGACATGGAGTGAGACAGACTCAGATGATGAGGAAACAATTTCAAACGCACAGCTCTGTCTCATGACAAGGAGTGAGGAAAAACAAAAGGTATTTGATCTCTCAAACTCTGATGTCACTCTAGAGGAACTAAATGAGACTCTTCAAGAGACCTCTGAGAACTTTATTGCTCTTTCAAGGAAAAATAAAGACAACCTCAAATTGATTGTAATTTTCATAGAAAATTGCAATCTACCTTGTGAAGAAATTGACAATAAGTCTAATGACTTGACAGTGGTCCAAAATGAACTAAAGGAATCAGATGAGAAGATAAAACCTTCTCACTGCAGTAATCAAAACACTCACAAAAAGAAACGCTGAGCTGCAGGCTCAGGTAGACACATGGAATAAAAAGACCCTGGATTTACAAAAGATGCTAATCATGGGTCAATCCTCATGTGATCGATAAGGAGTGGGATATAAAAGCTGGATGAGTGATGCTGCACACTCAAAAGCAAATAATATTCGTGCAGCTAGCAAGGAAGAGGTAAAACAAACCTCTGTAAAAATATTACAAAAGGATAACACCTCTACTGTAAAAGAAAAGTAGAGCAGTAAAATCTCTGTTTCTTAACCCAAAAAGGTTGAGCCTTTGGACAAAACAACAGCCAAAACGAGTGCAAAACATCACAAAGTGCATACAGTCAGAAATAATAAGATAGAAGTTGACAAGAGGTCACATAAAACTCAGTATGCACCAAATTACCCAGTATGGAACAAAACTTCCAATACTGTATAGAGAAGATCATATTTAAAATCCTTCTGCATACGTAGAATGCAGCAGAGAAAATGGAAAAAATCAAGCGACTACCTAGAGTAGTGAGATCAAGGACTTATTGCTATATTTGTGACAAACTCAGTCATAAATCATTTGATTGCTGGACAGTACACAAGAAAATTATTCAAGTGTGCATGTCCAAAACTAACAAGTGAGGACCCATACTTGTGGGTACCATGTACAAGACTTCACCCCTTTATTGTAGGAACAACAAGATGGGACATGGTACCTGGATAGTGGATGCTCATGAAACATGACACGGAACAAAAGTCTACTATGAGAATACAGAAAAGAAGAAGGACCCCTAGTCATCTTTGGAGGAGGTAAGATAGGTAAAACTAAAGGTTATGGAACCCTAGGTACAGGTTCCCTAATCTTTAGAAATATAGCTTATGTTAAAGGATTAGAACACAACCTGCTATTCATTAGTCAATTATGTGACTAGAATTATGACGTTTTCTTTACTCATGTTTCATGTCAAGTAAAGATAAAATCACCAAAGAAGTCAAACTGATAAGATCCAGAAAAGAAAACATCCATCCAGTAGACTTCAATTTATCTCAATCAGCACAAATTACATGTTTCTATACTAAAGATGCTGAAGATATAAATTGGCTATGGCATAAATGTAATATCCCAAAAAAATTTCGATTTAAAAATATATAATGGTTATAAAATATACGTACGAGATACAGATTTAAGCTTGAAAATTTGAGATAATTGAACAAAACATGATTATGAAACATTTGGGATAATTAAATCGACAACGATTAATTATCAAAAAACAAATTATACAAAACACGAATAAATATAATCCATAAAACATTTAAAAATTGGATTAATTAATCACACTCACTCAGATGTACACTCAATCCTTCACACAGAGAACACACCGCACCAAACACGAACCAAATCCCACCACCCCCACCTAACCACCTCCGCCAGCCGCCCCCGCCTTTGCCGCCACCGCAGCTTTCAATAACAATCGAATCTTTAGATTTGCCGCCGCGCCTCCGCTGCAGTGAATAATTTACGGCTTTGAGGACGCGATCGTGTTACAATGGTGGCAAGCTTGTCTGCGGCTCCAAATTCTGAAACAGGAGGAGATCACTGCATCGACTCGGGTTCAAATCGAAGAACCGGCCGCTTCCACAGGTTCCTCTTATCATTACCGAACGGTACTCACGATCTCCGGCTTCTCTTCCAACGAGGTCACCTTTCTCTCGGACGATGTGGGGGGATCACAGATCTGATTTCGTCTTGCGTTGTTGGCTGCGGTTTCGAGGAGTGGATTGGATTCAAGATCCGATTTTGTCCTCGACACAAAATCTGATTCTTTGAAACAGATTCAAGATCTGTTTTTGCATCGGGTTGTCTCGAAGGAGAAGTGGTGAGGTAGAAGCTGACTTGATTATTGTTCGTGCTTGATTGCTTGGTTCACTTTCGACGATCGTGCTGTGTTGTTGTTAGCTGTTCAGTTGCTGTTGATCTGCTTGGATTGATTCACCTGCTGTTGAATTGGTCATTTCCTTGCTGTTGAATTTCGATGCTGCTTTTTTTGCGAAGAATTTGTTCTTGGTTCTCTCTTGGAAGCAAAAGAGATGCAGTGGAGAGATAGATTTGTTTTTGGTGGCTGGTCCTTATCAACCTAAGCAACAAGGCTACAAGTGGGTCTTGGTATTATTTTTGGATCATCAATCGATTTACTCATGTTCTAGGTGTAGCCCGAATAGCGATCCGATGCAGCCCGATGCCGTGACGAGCCCAGCGACGCCGACCCGAACAACGCAGCCCGGCAGCGGGTCCGACCCTGGCCCGACGCGATCTGACGCTTCGTTTGATCGTCCTCGTCGTCTCGTCCCATGGTTTGCTTCGAGTAACTCATCTAGGAGGTAACCACTACTAAACCTTCCTTGAATGTCTGTGAAATATTTGTTTGAATGCAGGATTGTGATGGGTGCTTGTTGATGTGATATCGTCGGATTGACGAGGATGTGACTTTGTGTGTATGTGATAGTAGCCTCTGGATTGTGTTAATAATCTAGCTCATCATGCATTTTTGGGTGCTATTATTGAAGAACATTGAATAACCTTATATAGTATAGTATAACTTGTAGAAACTCAAGTGCAATCTTCGATGTCAACTCCCTAGCCAACATGATCCAATTCGTAGATTCAGAGAACCATGCTGTGAGTGTCAAAATATGCATGGTTGAATTCCTGGTGGCCTGAGATTATCACTGAGCTTGTCAAGATGACAATCCAATAGCATTGTTTAGATGTCATTGACACTAGAAAAGGATTCGATTGAGGGGAGAGGATATGCATGTACCTGCAGTTGTTTTTTTTTTTTTCTGTGATTAGGGGGGGTTAGATCAAAGTTCATATATGCTATTGCTCAAAAAAATTTAAAATATTAACGAAAATCGAAGAATTCTTGATCTGGACTTTTGGAAGTGATCTTATTTAAGCCTCAAGATTTGTTTAAGTTATGTTGTGTGAAAACATGATTTGTTTGGTGCATTAGTAGTTGACATAAATAGACTATTGGCTTCTAACAAAAGTCATGACACTCAACTGCATACACAGGAATGTAGTACTAAGTTGGGTATTGATTTGCTTATGTGTGTTATGTGTGATTAATGCGATTTATGTGTTATAAACATTGATTATGTTTAATTATGTGATTTGTGTAAGACGACGTAAGAATATTGATAACCAATATTATGGGACATTAACGTTATGTTCATGGGGAAATCGAGATAATTAAACTTGTTGATGTATAACTGAAAATATGAATAATTATTTTTAATTTCATGGTTATAACTCAAGAATAGACCGACATGGCTTAAACGTATAAGATACATGATTGGGATTATTTTCTTAGAATTTATGTTAAGGCGTGATTGAAGTGTTAAATGCGTTGTATGTGATTTCTGTACAAGGTTTATATGCTATTTATACTCTGAATATGAGTTATATATATCATAATTCATATTAAGCGGGGAATCGAGACTTAAGAAATACTACAATAAATATAATAACAAAGTGAAGATAACTGAACAAGTCCGTTGTCGTCGATGAGGTCGTATAGTGAGTTCTTCAGGATCAAGTTCTTTGGCCCTAAAAGCGTTCAAAGTAGACATGACTGGGTCAGTCGTTAAATCTAGTTAGTAAGAGAACAAGTGTGGTTCTCTTTATATACGCAGCGACGAGAAGTCGTGGGCCAGAACATCAATCGATTAGGTGTAAGGCTGCCCTCTGTAGGGGGACGTTCGGCGTGTAAGTGAGGTTTTCCCAAACCGAAATACACTCAAGAGACGTAGTGATTTTAGGCCGCGAACCTAAATCATGCGTAGTATTTATGAAAAATTGAAACATTTTCGCAAAAGACAATGAGTTTTCAAATGATTTTGGAGGATGATATGTGACTGAGAATTTGGTCCAGATCAGCGTCTAAGCCTAAAAAATCTCTCTTCATCTTTTGTCCTCATTGAGTTCTATCATTTATGTCGCGGCACAGACTTGTGATGGTTAAGAAAATAAAAGAGAACAATGACGTCTATGCTTTTAATAAGTGAAGAGTTTGATGCGACGCCCATATTTTCCTACGGCTATTACAAAATGTTTTACAGGTACTCACCGATCGTCATAGTCGGGGGAGTACCCTGCAAATCAAATACATAGAATTTGGCTGCTGAGTTTTTAGCTCCCGGTTATATGTTTTATTTGCAGATCTATCACAGAGCAATGCTGAAACGATAGATTGAGATTTTATACATATAGTTATTTACCTCATTGTCCGATATGTAATAAATGCTCGTTGGGAACCAGTTGTAGGCAACACAACATTGTAATGTAATTGGGATTACATATTATCATCTGTAATTATAATTTGTATTGATTAGGTAGTTTTCTTTAACTTCTATACCTACAAACCCGTTTGGGTTGATTGGGCTTATCATGGATTGGGTCTATGACGACATAACGTCACGGGCATGTCGGATTTCGGGATGTTACAATAAAAGACTAGCACATCTAAATTTCAAAAGCATAGCTAAGCTATCCTCAGAAAACCTGATATGAGGACTTTCTCAAATCAATTTTAAGAAGGATAAGTTGTGTAAGTCATGCCAAGAAGGCAAGCAGACTAGAGCAACTCTTAAATCAATAAACTTATCAGAAACAACTAGAGTTCATGAACTACTCCACATGGATCTTTTTGGTCTAGTAGAAGCAAAGAGTTTAAATAGAAATAAATATACCCTAGTTATAGTAGATGATTACTCAAAGTATACATGGATAATATTCTTACACAAAAGAGTGAAACTTGCAGTCTGCTGACTAGGTTTTTGAGACAAGTGCAAAATGAAAAAGGAACTGAGATAATCACAATCAGAAGTGATCATGGCACTGAATTTTATCAAGCATTAGTCGATAAATACTGTGATGATCATGCTCTAAGACACAACTTCTCCTTACCTAGGACACCGCAACAGAAAGAAAAAAATAGGACACGCATAAAAGCAGCCAGAACAATGCTTGCTGATATAGATTTACCTAAAAATTTCTGAGTTGAAACAGTAAACCCTGCTTGTTATGTTCTAAATAGGTGTCTTATACATAAGGTACATAAAAAGATTCGCTATGAGTTGTGAAAAGAAAAGACACCAAGTGTCAAACACTTTCATGGATTTGGATGCAAATTTACATTCACAACAATGACAAACAATACATAGGAAAATTTGACCTTGAGACAGATGAAGGAACGTTTCTAGGAGATTCCACAACTAGCAAAGCTTTCAGAGTATACAACAAGAAAACACAAACAGTTGAGAAATCCGTTCACATTTCCTTTGATGAATCTGAAACATCCATTCGAACTGCTAATATCCTTGATGAGGAATGTGCATGCATAGATGATGAACAGGATGCAGACAAGGGATCTGATATTGCAGGAAAAGATGAGCAGCCTATAAATGCAGAAGAAAACATCACTATAGCAGAGTCAAAACAGCCCACAATACGACAACAACTGGAGGAGGTCTCCAAATATAAACAAGAAGGTGAAAGAAGATGGATCAAGGCATATACACAAAATGCCATCATTGGAGACAAAGTAGCACCAGTGCAGACTAGAAGAGCAACAACCAAAGAATATCTGTCCGCATGTTTCATATCAGAAATGGAGCCAAAGACAGTTCGGAGTGATCCAAACTAGATTGATGCTATATAGGAAAAATTGAATGAATTTCATAGAAATGCAGTGTGGTATCTGGTGTCTAGACCCAAAAACTATCCAGTTGTTGGCTACAAGTGGGTATTCAGAAATAAGACTGATGAAAATGAAATAGTCATCAGAAACAAGGCTAAACTAGTGGCAAAGGGTTACAAGAAAAAGGGATTGACTTTGATGAAATTTTTGCCCCTGTTGCAAGATTGAAAGTTATAAGAACGTTCCTTACCTATGTTGCATACCAAGGATTCAAAGTTTATCAGATGGATATGAAGAGTACCTTCGTCAATGGAAAGCTGCAAGAAAAGGTTTATGTTGAACAGCCTCTTGGATTTCAAGGCTTTGAACATCCAAATAATGTCTACATGTTAGAAAAGGCCTTGTATGGCTTAAAATAAGCTCCAAGGACATGGTATGAAACCCTCTCAACCTTTCTGTGTGAAAATGATTTTCATAGAGAAAAGATAGATACCATTTTATTTCTTAAGAAATATAAGAAGCACACACTCTTAGTGCAAATTTATGTAGATGATATTATATTTGGTTGCACTAATAATAAGCTGTGTGAAAGATTTGCTGCCCTAATGAAATCGAAATTTCAAATGAGTTTAATGGGAGAGCTGAATTACTTTCTAGGTCTTCAGGTTCAACAACAAAATAGTGGAATATTCATAAATCAGGCTAAATACCTGAAGAGTATAATTAAGAAATATGGTTTAGAAAATGCAAGTCATGTGAAATTTCCCATGAGCTCACCTGCAAAAATAGACAAGGATGAGAACGGGAAAGGAATAAATCAAACAATGTATAGAGACATAATAGGATCACTTTTGTACCTAACTGCAAGCAGACCAGACATCCTATACTCAGTCTGCGTCTGTGCTATATATCAATCCGATCCCAAAGAATCCCATTACACTGAAGTAAAGAGGATGTCTTAAGGATATTACAGCTTTGGG
>JAOVYX010022663.1:0-14344 GCA_035668315.1 Drosera spatulata
ATGTGATTTCTGTACAAGCTTCATATGCTATCTATACTCTGAATATGTGTTATATATCATATTTCATATTAAGCGGGAAATCGAGATTTAAGAAACACTACAATAAATATTATAACAAACTAATGATAACCGAACAAGTCCGTTGTCGTCAATGAGGTTGTACAGTTAGTCCTTCGAGATCGAGTTCTTTGGCTCTAAGAGCGTTCAAAGTAGACATGACTAGGTCAAACGTTAAATCTAGCTAGTAAGAGAACAAGTGTGGTTCTCTTCGTATACGCGGCGACAAGAAGTCGCGGACCAGAGCATCGGCCGATTGGGTGAAAGGCTGCCCTGCGCAAGGGGACCTTCAGTGTGTAAGTGAGAGTTTAGCAAACCGAAGTATACGCAAGAGACGTAGTGATTTTGGACCGCGAACCCAAATCATACATAGTATTTATTAAACACAGAAACATTTTCACAAAAAGATAATGAGTTTTCAAATGATTTTGGTGGATGATATATGATTGAGAATTTGGCCCAGATCAGTGTCTATGTCTCAAAAATCTCTCATCTTTTGTCCTCAATTGAGTTCTATCCTTCATGTTGGGACACGGACTTGCGATGGTTAAGAAAGTAAAAAAGAATTTAAAAGAGAACAATGATGTCTATGCTTTTATTATGTGTCGAGTTTGATACGACGCCCATATTTTTCTACGGCTATTAGAAAATGTTTTATAGATACCTACCGATTGTCGTAGTCGGGGGAGTACCCTACAAATCGAATACATAGATTTTGGTTGTTGAGCTTTTAGCTCACGGTTATGTGTTTTATTTGCAGATCCATCATAAGACAATGCCGAAACGATAGAGTGAGATTTTATGCATATAGTTATTTATCTCATTATCCGATATGTAATAAATGCTCGTTGAGAACCACTTGTTGACAACACAACATTGTAATGTAATCGGAATTGCATATTATCATCTGTAATTATAATTTATATTGATTAGGTGGCTTTCCTTATCTTCTATACCTACAAACCCGTTTGGGTTGATTGGCCTTATCATGGACCGGGTCTATGACGAAATAACGTCACGTGCCGGGCATGTCAAATTTTGGGACGTTACATATCATGAGCAACAACAAAGTTGATAAATTCATCGACCTTTGGCATGAAAATGGGAGACACTCTATTTTCAATCATTCTTCCATACATCCATCGTCGATCATTCGACATAATTTCTGCATTGATTCAGACTTCATCAGAATAAGAAAAATATTAATCATGAAACATTTTTTTTTCAAATATGTGAATCTAAAAAATAAAGCATAACATATTTACAGCGACCTAGAAAATTTTAAGTTCAGTATGAGGATTACACTCCTTTGAAAACATATGCACATCTCATGTCAATTTTCATAGAGTTAAAGAAGTGATGAATACGAATTCATGAGATCTTGCAAACATGATCACATCAATGAAGCAAGAATAAAGGGTTATGAAGTTAGACCTTGCTTGGAGAAAATTTGAACAAAGCTTTGTCGGGTAGCCGTACGGCACTCACAGTAAGTCAGGCTCAAGGCATGTATTCTCCTCCTGCCGAGATTGGATTAAAAATTTTAAGAAACCATGCATTTGTACTGCTTCAAGTTTGTCAGCAAAATATGAACAAAACATGAAAGAACAAAAATATAAATACAAACTTTAAAGTGGTCTAAGATTATTTTCAATATTTCAATCTCATCGCAAGATCCCTTATGCCAAAAAATATAAATATAAATATAAACTTTAAATTGGTCTAATTAAGATTCACATTCTTTCCTTGAGCATTTCACTCCAACGAAAAAGATAATGTTATACCAGAGAACATTATGCCAAAAAAAATCAATAATAGAACCAATTCCCATACTAAAGCACAAGCAATCTCTAACAACTTGAGATCAAGTGCAATCTCTAACAACTCTCTAAGAGAACCAATTCCCATGCCAAAAGAAATTTCAACTTGAGAAATCTCTAACAAAAGCTCGAACAAGATATCAACATACACACAAACAAGTCACCTAACAAGACCAAGTGCAATCTCTAACAACAGATGCCTTTGTGGATTAGGTCAACCAAATGCCAAACCCTGATTTTGAGGTAATCTATGAAAAGAGCCAACCTTTCATAAATGGCTCTTTGTTCATTCAAACTTGTTTTTTAGGAGAGGCAAACCTTCATCATAGGACCAATCTCAAATCATAACATACAAGTCACACAAATCAATTAGTCCCTTTAGATATACACTTGACACATTGAGATTGACACAAGTTGAGTCTTCTCCATCGAAATTCAACATAAATTTCAGCTATTGAACTTGCAAAAGCATAATACCATGCCAGAACGACAAAAAACAAAACGAATCCCTCAATTTGACCCCGACAACATCATCTTCAACACTATCAGTTTCTCCATTCACTTGTATGAATCCCTCAATCTGACCCCGACAACATCACCTTCGAACTATCGGCTTCTCCATTCACTTTACAACCCAATACAACACAGTTGAAGATATCCACGCTCATAGGAGATATATAATTATTTAATCAACGGCAAGGCAACTGACCAAAGAACATACTTCTGATACAATTAGAAAGTAATAAATCATATCATGAGCTCAATGGCACCCGTCGAAGGCTGAATAAGCTTCACACCAACACATGAATAGTTCACCACGCACCAAACCCTAAAGCCTTACAAAAACCCCAAAAAAATCCAAAAATTAGGGTTACACCCATAAATTCTAGAGATTTCGTAGTTCATACCTCGACGAAGGTGCAGTTCAGAATGAGATCTCGCTTTGCAGACCGACCTCCAAAATTGTTGTTGTCGTTCGAACCACCAAAATACGAAGTTGAATCGATTCACTTCATGATGGCGAGGCAACAGCCAGATATGGGTTGTTATGATTTGGGACGAATGCGGGGAAGATTGATGTTTGGGTGTGGATTTTGATTGAGTCGAGGACTAGGGTTTGGAAGAGGGCAGTTTAAAAACTTTCACCATGTTCAGCTCGATGGAATGAACTCGCTTCAAGATAGAATGCTCACTCGATCACTAACAGAAAGACGAGGATATAGAAATAGAAGAAAGGATGTGAGGCTGTAGGGACACGGGAGTGTGGGTGTTTTGTTCTTATCGGATCTAGATCTGAGGAATATCAAGGAAAAGGTTTCCGACGACTTCATTTAGATCGTCAGAAATTTACAAAGGCAAATGTTTGCCGTCGGTAAATTTCCGACGAGAATGTTTTGTCGTGGTAATTTTCGACCTACATTGGTTTCGTCGGTAACTTTCGATAATTCTGTTATTTCGACGACATTATTGATTTTGTCAGTGACTTTTCGACAGCTTATATTTTTCCGTTGAAAAAATTCCTTTTTTCTTGTAGTGTTTGTATGTCTTCTCCAAATAAAATGCCACACCACGAACTTCCATTCCCACCTTGGCAATAATCTTTCTGCGTACTTATAGAATAGAAGTGATTGAAACAGCAACACTACGGTTGTGTTCCAATCCCTTGATCCTCCTAAAATCGAATCTTATCTCCACACCTTACCAAACAAGAGCAACCTTTTTTCAACAGATCATCAGCTACCGTACTTCACTTCCTTTACATGAGCAATATCCCTCCGCGGTCTTCCTTGCTCGACATCACTGAACTGCGACAGTGTAGTAAAAAGATTAAAGATACTAGATTGAGAGAAAGAATGTCACACCACCACAAACCCTGATGTCAAAATCATTATGTGAAGAGAAGATTACATATCTTATTGAGCTGTATCTACTTGAGTACATTTCTTCGTCTAAATTATTTGAATTTCCAAAGAAATTCAAATCTTGATTGTAATTAGCATAGGATGATTTTTCAGATTGTAATTTATTTCTTCCTAAATTATAGCTACACAAAATTAGGATAGTTAGTGATTTGTGGATTGTGATTTATTTCCTTTGTACTCATATGTATATAATTTTAATAGAGAATGAAAAGGTTACAAATGTGTGTGGAAAATTATACAAACCTTTCTCCTTGTGTAGTTAGTTTTTTGTTTTTCAAGGTATCAAAGCCCATTAGGCCCAATAGCCATTGTTTCGCGTCACCAACAATATGTTTGCGCTTTAAGTGCAAAAGAGAAATTCGGGAGATGGGGTGTGTGTGGAGGAAACCTATCCACATTGGAATTTGAAAAATCAATACAATCATATACATAGATGCTATGTACTTGAAGTTTTCATTATTAATTGATTTTAAGATGAAATTCTTAAAGTTGTTGAGCCATATCTACTTGAGTACATCTCTCCCTATGAATTGTTTGAATTTCCAAACAAATTCAAATCTTGAGTGTAATTAGCATAAGAAACCTTAGCCATGCTCATCACTACATATCTATCAAACTAACTAGTATAAACCACCTCCTATGGAAAGCTGATCAGCTTGTGCCATTTCTGCGAGGACATGACCTTCTTTGATATATTGATGGCACATTTCCTCGCCCTACTACCACCGACAACAAAGAAAGCTCAGAAGCTGTTGTTCCACGTGAAGCTGCTCAACCAAATCCTGAAGTTTCAGCTTGGGACAAACAAGATGCTCTGAACTCAAGCAATCTTCACGCTTCTGTCTCCGAAGATATTTTTCTTCATGTGGTCAATGAATCGACCTCTCGAGATATGGGAAACCTTGCAACGCGCTTTTGCAAGCACCTCTCAGACGCGTATCCTTCCTCTTCATATGCAACTTCAAGAAGCACAAAAACCTGATTAGTCTGTCGAAAGCTGTCTTCTTCGTCTTAAGGTTAGTGCCGATGAACTTGCTGTTATGAGTCGACCTCTCTCAAATGAAGACTTTAAGATCCATGTTTACAAAGATCTTCGCAAGGAGCTTCATGACCTTGTCACATCTTAATTATCTGCTACAACTCGAGGTGAAGAAACCCCAAAATACTCTGATTTGTTGGGCATTCTCCATCTGTATTCAAAAAGCGAAACCTAGCCCATTGAATTTCTTCATCTTGATCTTTTCTTCATCCGTCATGGCTTTCAGAGAACCCTAAAGGAATGATCTTTGACACGAAGACAATCCACGAAGATGATATGTTGAAACAATCCAATCTCGTCGACCGATTAGGGTATGTAAAATCACACTCTCACTTTATGTGTTTAATCGATCCAGACTCTGATACCATTTTTTTGGGATCGATTCATTCAATAATTAAATAATAAATAAGAAGAGATACAAAGTTTACGTGGAAAAACTCTAACAGGAACAAAAATTCATGACCGTCAATGAAATCCACTACTGAAAGAGTTACATTGAGTTCTAATTATATGAGGTATTTATAAGCAAAAAAAAAATTAAAAACAAATCTAAACTTGTACGGAAACTCGACGCATGGGTCGTGTCCGTCATGCACGGTCATGCAAGCTGTGCTCAGAGACGTCAGGGAGTCAGGACGCACAGGGCATGCTACCACGCACAACCAGGTGTAGCCGTGTTAAGAAACCAACTAAAGGATATCGCACACGACCGTGCCAATGTTGCACGGGATGTGCCTTGCTGCAAACGGCCAACTCCCTCAAACAAAGCAATCAGGACCACACACCCATCAGCTAGGAGGACCTCTATCATACGATATTGATGCGAATATGGCATTAGGATAAGGTTTGGTGGGAAGACCCATCGGTCAACGTGAATCGTTTCATCAAAATGGGCAGACTTGTCAGAAGAATTTGTGAGAGGAGACAGCAAAAATGATGAAAAGTTAAGTTCACAGAACATGGAGACTGATTCTACTTAGGGCACGCACGAGGATTTGAGGTTCATCTAGTATCTTTTAAAATTGTCTGTTGCATAATTGTTACTGGACGATGCTATTCGTATTTTGAAGTTCTGTATGGCTGTTACATCCTGTATCTTTAATGAGGAAAAAAAAACACGATGAGAATGGAAATGGTTATATTTAATCCTAGTGGTATTCTACTTTTCGTTGTTTTATTAATTTCCCAACTCTTGTTTTAATTCCATCTCATGAAAATGTGTATTTGGCTTTCTCGGATAGCATAATTGATCTTTGTTGAGTTTTATGTCTATTATCGTTATTCTTCGATGTAAAGAAGAAGAATATGTGTCATTCTTCTCTTGGGGACACGATAATGTATTGGAATCGATAATAATTTCTATAGTATGATATTTTACAGCACGCACCAACTACGATCAACATAAGAAATAGTAGACATATGATATGTCAAGAGGGCAGGAGCCACTACACTACTTACTCCATGAAGCTTCCTCTATTCTAAGCATCTTCGAATGGGGTAGTCTGCATTGGTCTCGTAGTGGGGATAGCCAAGCCCTTGAGGTACAAAGGATAGACGGTGACAACCTATAGCAAGTATAGGAGATCAACATGATCTAGTAACAGCAAAGAAAACTGAACTTGAAAATAACAATGCAACATCGATATAGGTATGGGGTGATAGTGCTTTGATGCTATAACAACGATTGGTGCGATCGAATAGATGTTTAGGCCTTCTTCTC
This sequence comes from Drosera spatulata, assembly GCA_035668315.1. NCBI lineage: Eukaryota > Viridiplantae > Streptophyta > Magnoliopsida > Caryophyllales > Droseraceae > Drosera > Drosera spatulata. The sequence continues at coordinate 6,559 of JAOVYX010022663.1, forward strand.
GGGTGGTCCCCAAGGCCAGTGACCATGGTGGTGGTGGTGGTGATGAGATTTTGGTGCCTCTGCTGGTGGGTGAGCATGTGGGTTCCAAGGGTGTGGGTGCCAGGGGTGTGGGTACGGGCGCCAATGCGGAAAGTGGTTATTCACGGCTGCAACAAACGACACAGAGGAAGTGGCGAGAACCACCATTGCAATGAAAACCATGATTAGCTGCTTAGAAGACATACTTTGATAGACCAAACACTTCAAAGAGTCGCAAATGTTTGATGAAAAAATTTGGAGAAATGAATGGCTTTATATAGTTGGACAGCCCAAATGGACATTCTACCTACCCACCATTTTGTGCCTCCCATACAGCTTTAAAATGATCTATTGGCTACTTCATGTACTATGTTTTGAGTAGCCCTGAAGATCTACAAAGAGAGATATGGTTTTAAAAGGTTTATGAACAAATAGCTCAACTTGGCAAAGGTTGACCACCATGTTTATTTGGATTTTGGATGACATTTTAAACAGCAAATCATGTTCTTTCTAGCTAAATTTGTAATAAGTTTACTGTGCTGTCCAAATTTCATCTAGCTTGTTCTTCTTAATTCCTAATAGTATTATACTTCAGTTGATCTTTTCTTTTAGAACCACAAATTAGAGTAGAGTCAGTAGAATAGAGTTACATATTGACAAACTACAACTAAATTTTTTCTTTATGAAGTGTTACATGTATTATGGGACAAAGAAAGTATCATTTTGCAGCACCAACGATTTCCCTTGATTATTTTCAACTCTTTACTTTATATAGCCAAATTGAAGATACTGCACACACAAATTGCGGCTACTTTAAAGTACATGTTTTAAAGTAAATTGGAGGAAAAATGTCTTATGAGCTCAAAGACATATTCTCATGTCACATGTTTTAACTACTGCTACAACTGTAGGATCTGCTAGCTTGGTATTTTGATTTACATTACATGCATACGCAGGCGGTGACGTATTTCCTTAGGAAAAGGACCATCAAAAACATAAACGCGTAATACAATGGGTGGATTTTTCAAAATATCCCATGGAACTTTTATTTATATTTTAGTATTTATTTCGATATTTATAGTTTATATATACAAAACTGCAATGCATACGCATATGATATACAGTTCATAGAGTCATTGCTTACAGTTCATAAATCGAAATGAGTACTAAAACATAAATGAAAGTTCACAAATCGAAATGAATACTAAAATATAAATGAAAATTTCATTTGGATATGTTTATCCAATTTATCTTAATAAAATTAAATTTGATTAAATCTATCAAATTTCCAGGTCGTCAAAATCTGATGAGTGGGCACAACTTGGTGAAAGTACTGAAAAGATAAGTGACGAAGGGAGAAGTCTGAAACCAAACATAAAAAGGGTTAGGTGCCGCTAAGGGTTTGGTGGGAATGTATTTAATTTCTTAATGTTAAAATGTTGTAAAATCTATTGGGAAATATGTACTACTAAAGAATCGCAGTACAACTAGAATGAAGAGAGAAGAACGATGATGGATACTCTATTTAAGCTTCTATAGATAAAGACCCCTTTGGGCTGTAGGCGACAATATTTCAGAATACGTAACTTTCTTTGAAATAGTGAGAGATTAATGTTTGATTGATGGGGATTCAAAGTGATGAATGTGATGTGCTTTATATGAATGAAATTACTAACAGTGATTCTTTCAAAATTTGCAAGAGAAAGTGCTACTCGATGCACCGTACTGCAACCATGTTTTCTATTACAACCGTACTTCAACCGTACTTCGATAACGTTTCGACCACCATGTTTATTTGGATTTCGGATGACATTTTAAACAGCAAATTATGTTCTTTCTAGCTAAATATGTAATAAGTTTACTATTACATAACAGCAAATTTGGATGACATAACAGCCGCCGCGAGGAATTGAGTCGTACCTCGATGAGTTAGTTTGTGATGAGGAAGACAATGAAGACGAGGTGGTGGAGGGAGAATGAGAGGAGGGTAAGGAAGGTGACGAGGTGGTATAGGAACGGGGAAGGCATGGCGACGGCAGAGGGGTGGTGGTGAATTTGGGTGTGGTGATTGGGTTTGGAGCTGGAGATTTTAATTGGTATTGTGTGGTGTTGATTGGGTTTTGGGTGGGGAAATGGTTCCGACCAGAATGCAACATACATATTAGTTATTTCGGATGGATTCCAACTGATGCAGCAGTAGTTCCGGAGTATTAATATGCGCAATAAACATATTACTAGGTAAAATATGTTGGAAGCGTAAATGGACAAAAGAAACAATTAATATCACACAATTTTATTGATGTCTCACAGACACAACTGTGAAAACAAATTTTATTGATGTCCTCTTCCTATTGATGTTATATCACCTGATGCAAAAAAAAAAAAAAAAAAAAAAAAAAAAAAAAAAAAAAAACTTACGATAGCTCCTCTATAATTTTCTCTGAGATATCTAATCTCTACACACTCTACTAAAATGAAAACAACCTAAGCCTATTTATAGAAAATCTATGTCGGCTAAGGATGCTGCAAATCAACTGCCATGTTGTCCAACTTGTCCACATTCATTGTTTTTCTTTTCTTATCTTCCAGCTTTATATCCCCTCTAAATAATTCGATTGGTTGCTCTGAAATGTGGGCTGCCGTCTTTGATGTTATCCAGGTTGTCTACAGGTTGTCTTTTTCTTTGTAAAAAAAAATAAATAACCGTCTCATTTTATTTTTATTTTTCTTTCTTGGGAGGGTTTGAATTCCATCTTTCCTCCTCAAACCCAGACTCTTTATTCCAATCATCTGTTTAAGCTTCTGAAATGTAATTGCCATGAAAGGCTTGATAAATATATCAGCTATTTGTTCTTCAATCTTGCAGTAAACCAACTCAACAACCTTGTTTTTCACTTGCTCATGGATAAAATTATACTTTGTATCAATGTGCTTGCTTCTGCTGTGAGATATTGGATTCTTCGCCAATGAAATAGCAAATTTATTGTCAACAAGAATCTTGATCGTACCATCTTGTGTGAGATATAACTCGTTCAAAACATACTTCAACCAAATTGCTTGGCACGTGCTTGCTGTTGCGGATATATACTCAGCCTTAGAAGTAGACAATGCCACAGTTTGCTATATCTTTAACCACCACGAAAATATTGTCGATGCAATATGAAAAGCATAACCTGAATTGCTTTTTCGATCATCCTCTGCCTTAGTCGCTATCTGAATAACCCATCAATCTTGAATTGTTGGAACGAGAATAAAATAAACCGTGATCAACTGTACCTCTAATATATCTCAAAATCTTCTTTGCTGCTGTGAAATAATCCCGATTTGGTTTCTCCATATATTTGCTGACTAAATCAACTGCATACATAATATCTGATCTCATGAAAGTCAAATATCCGAGACTTCCCACCAAGCTTTTATAAAGTGTCGGGTTTACTTGTTCTCCTACTGAGTCAACTCTGAGCTTCATGCCTGCTTTCTATAGGAGTAGTGACTGCTTTACAGTCTTTCATTCTGAACTTAGCAAGTATAGCTTCAGCATACTTCTTTAACGATATAAATCTACGGTCTTCATTCTGCTTCACTTCGACACCAAGAATATAAGACATTTCTCCAATGTTATGTTATTTCAAATTCCAAAGTCATCACCTTCTTAAACTCATCAAACATTGCTGGATTATTCCTGTGAATATCATATCATCCACGTATAAACATACGATCAGTATTTCTCCAGCTTGATTCCTCTTAAAATATAGAGCATGCTCATAAGGACTTTTCAAAAATCCATTCTTCTAAAAGTACTTGCCAATTCTGGTATTCCACGCTCTTGGAGCTTACTTCAGACCATACAAAGCTTTCTTCAGACGATACACGATAAAAAATTCTTCATCTGAAACACGATAAAAAACCACGAACCTTACTCTGATACCACTTGTTGAAAGTGTAGATGGACCAAAGAATAAATGAATATCATACAAACTTTATTGATGTCTCACACACATAACTGTGAAAACAAAAACAGGTCCTTAGCTTTTCCTATTGTTGTTATATCACCTATGCTAAAAAAAAAAAAATCACGATAGCTCCTTAGATATCTAATCTCTAACACACACACTACTAAAATGAAAACAACCTAAGCCTGTTTATAGAAAATCCATGTCGGCTAAGGATGCTGCAAATCAGCCATCATGTTGTCCAGCTTGTCCACATTCATTTTTTTTCTTTGATGTTGATCCAGATTGTCTGCAGGTTGTCTTTTCCTTTGCAAAGAAGTAACCATCTCATTTTTTTCTTTCTTTCTTGGGAGGATTTGAATTCCATCAAAATAGACGTATTATTAGGTATTTAGGTATCCTACTTGGTAGCATTATTGTTATAACCCAGACCGAATAGGACGATTTGATGGGAAGAACCGTGACCCGATCTCCAGAATGATCCTGATTAGACCTCAAAATCGTTCTCTATTGAAAACTGCTTAAAACACTCGACTCGGTGGATGAACCATTCAAACTGGTGACAGGAAATGGCTTTCACGATTTGAAACGGTTCAAGCACGAGGTGAAAATCCGTCCCATCTAGTGAAGTGCGAATGCCCTTCGATCTGGGCGCAACGGCAATGGAGGAATCGGGGCGGTTACAGGGTGGCATAATATTAAGAAATGAATTCGATGTTACATGTTTACAATGGTGGGCAAGTGGCGGCGTTCTAGGGTTGCACATGAAGAAGATGAGTTTTATTGTTTGCATGATTTTGTTTCAAACCTAAAAAATGAGCCTAATCTAAATGGGACCTCTGTCAGTTAAAGGATCAGAAAAATGATCCAGTTGACCAAATGCTAGTATACTATTGGTTCGGATTATATTTTGTTGATAAAATTCTTGTATCTTATTTTGAGTAGATGATTTAATGATTAATTTGTTTCCCTGTATCATAAATTGATGTTATATCTATTTCATCTCAGGTCAAAATCTTCAATTCATAAATAACAATATATATTTATTATGTAGTTATTGCATCATGGTTTAATAGCAGCTGGACCATGGTTAAACCGGTAACCAATTCGCCCCATGATTTTATCTGTTCAATGAACGTTTCGGATTTAAAAACATTGTTTGGTAGTATTAGGGGAATATAGATCAATGTTATACATTACAGTAAATTACCTAGATCTAAAAAAACAAAAATTAATCCCAAAAAATTACATACGAAAACATATTTTCTCAAAAATGATAATTTTTAGGGAATCACATATTCTCCAAACACACACACTCTCTTTTTCTCTATCTCTCTCTCACATCAATTTCATCCTCATGGCCATTGTCTCCTCCATTTCATCTAACTTCAACTTTTTTTTTAATGTTATCCAACTCAAATCAAACACATCTAGAAAACCACAAAGATTTGACCATCCGAGATTGAAAGCAAAATCTCTATGTTTGTGTTTTTGTGTTTGTGGATTGAGAAGTTAGGGTTTTGAGATTCAATTTTTGTTGCAGATGGAATTATCATCTTTTTTCAATAAGATAATTATATGAAGTTGATGTTGTGTTTTGGAATCAATTGTTTTTTTATACTGACGCTTTATTTTTTTTATACATGCTTTCAGTTTTAGCTTTTCCTTTCAGGCGCTCTGTTTCAAAAACTGAGAGCCTGAACAAACACACATACCATTAGTTAAAAATATAGAGTGTCCGTTAAAAAAATACGGAGCGCCTTTGGTTTGTTCCTTATCCTTTCGTCGAGTCTGTTTTCCACCGTATCTACATACTTTCTCACCATGCAAGGGCTTATTGTTGACAAACAAGAGTTATTCAAACAACAAATAATTTATATTGTTTTGGATTGTTGTTATTGTTGTGTTAAATAAAGAAAGACGATGAGAGGGTGTTATGGTCGAGGACGTGAAGGAAGGAGAAAATGAGGACGAGCATGATAACGATGAGATTGATGAGGATGATGAAGAGGACGACGAAAAGGCAGATGAGACGTAGTTGATTTTTTTTTTTTTTTGTTGATGGATTGGTCGATGGGGAGTGGAGAAAAAAAACTATTTTTTTATTGTTGTATGTTTTTAGAATAATGATTCCTTATGTATTTTTTTTAAGATTTTTTTGTATGTTTAGGTAAATTTCCTATACATTAACTTACAGGAATAAAATTTTTGAAGCAAAGCTGCAGGGAATTCTTGCTTATTTTTATGGTTTGTTTAAAATCACGACATTGGAAAGTTTTTTTTTTCCCTTGGAAACTAAAGTTGGGAAAAATGTTTGAAATTCGAAATCAAGGATATATGAAAGATTCCTGCTGCAATTGCAGCTGCCGCCATTTTATTAGAACCTTAATTTGTCCAAGGTTCCATACATCATCCTTGGTTAAAAAAAAAAAAATGCTCAGCGCATGTCGCATGTTCCGTTTTTGTTCTTAAAAAGAGGAGGGAGAGAACAACGCAAAATGCACAATTGTGTTTCTTTATATGACTCAGTAATTTGTGACGTTATTTAGCAATTGCTTTTCTTGCTCGTCCTCACTCACATGACTAAAGTTTAATTAACTATAATTACACTGACAGTCATCTTATAACTCATTCTTTTGGATTCCTCGTACCTTATGTCGAAATAACTCAACACTCATTCTATATGATAGACATGAGAAATTAAGATTTCGAAACTCGAGTAAAAGTGGAATCGAATTTGGAGTGAGGGCAAGAGACATAACTAAAGTTTAATTAACTAATTACACTGACAGTCCTCTTATAACTCACTCTTTTGGATTCCTCGTACCTTATGTCGAAATAACTCAACACTCATTCTATATGATAGACATGAGAAATTACGATTTGGAAACTCGAGTAAAAGTGGAATCGAATTTGGAGTGAGGGCAAAAGACATAAGAAGACATGGATTCATGAATTTTGCATGAGATCTCTAATCTTTTTCCTTCCCCAATCTATTAAGTGTTTTAATTCTTTATAAGAAGATAAAATGACATAGAAATATGTTTGGTTTTCACATGTCACGACCTACATGATTTTCGAAGTATATATGCTTAATTAAGATTTTTCATTTTTTGTGAAAATTATTACCACACGCATGTACCTTTTGAAAAAAAGCAACAAACTACATATGCAAAGAATCGTGTGTACTGTATTAAGGTTTTGGTAGCACTGCTTAATAGGGTGGCACGTAGTATATGTAATGCTTAAAGCTTTAAACAATTTGCACAAGCTTCTGAAAGAAACATCTAAACCTGCATATCTTTGTAAATACTATGTACTACCCTGTGAGAAATCAGGGTAGGCACAACGAAGGGGTTTGGTACAGTATATGCACTCAACAACTATATAAAGCCATTCATTTGTCTTAAGTTACTCGTCAAAACATTCTCAAGATCCAAGTGTTTGATCAACCAAAGATGTCTTTAACCGTTTTCATGGCAATGCTGGTTCTCATCGGTTCCCATTTGTCTTCCTCGGCGGCCGAGGATAACCACATCATTCACTGGCACCTGCGCCCATGGCACCCATTGCTCCCATGGCACTGGAAACCACACCCGCATCCGCATCCGCACCCACACCACCACCCCCACAAGCATCCCCACCCGCTGTTGACCCCACCACCACCACCACTCTCGCCCCCGCCCTCGCCGTCATCACCACCAAGCCCACGGCCTTCACCACCCCCACGCCCTCGCCCGTCTCCACCGCCACGCCCACGGCCTTCACCACCCCCACGCCCTCGCACGTCACCACCCCCACGCCCTCGCCCGTCC
>JAOVYX010022664.1:0-14342 GCA_035668315.1 Drosera spatulata
TCATTTTGATGTGTTCAGAGAAATATGACAAACCTTGCAAAGTTGGAATTCAAAGCATTAGACCTATCAGGGAAAAATTACCGATCATGGATTCTTGATATTGAGTTACACATAGATGTCAAAGGTTTAAAACATACCATAATGAAGAACAATGAAATAACTCCACAAGAAAATACTAAAGTATTGATTTTCCTAAGGCATCACATCCATGAGGATTTGAAATCTGAATATAGTGAAATTCACTGAATATAGTGAATTACTTTCATTGCTCTTTGTTACTGAAAAGAACCAGGAGTTACTGATGAAAAATTCTCAAACTCGTCCACTTGGTTCCGCCCCATTATCTGAAACAATGGCCACCAGAAGTGGTAATTGGCGAGGAAGAGGACGAGGTCGTGGAGGTGTTCGTGGTCATGGAAGATTCCATGATCGACGTTATAATTCGATTGTAAGTGTGAGCCATCAGAAAATGTAAGATGACAATCAGGCACAGAGGAGGGGAAAAGCTTCATATAACAGACACAGGGAGAATGCCAAAGGAAAATGCTATGCTTGTGGATTGGAAAGTCATTGGTCTAGATATTGTAAAACTCCCAAACACTTTGTTGGTCTTTATCAAAACTCCATTAAAGATAAAGATAAAGTATCAGAGACGAACTTCATCGAAGAACAGCATCAACCAATTCCACCATCTGAAAATAGTATAGATTCAACTGAGTGTTCCAATTATAAAGCAGATGAAAAATATAACGAAGAAGCTGAATATGAAGGGATTTTAAATTTGATATATATATTAAAATGATTTTAATATATTAAAATGTTTGATATATATATATTAAAAATTATAAATGATTTGAAATATTGTGTAAGAAAGGACAATTTGGGGAAAAAAATTATGGGACCCATTGGGGGTGTGAGTTTGGGGATTAGCAATTTCCTTTCAGAAGGTGTTCATAAATATTTTGTTATAAGTACGATAATAATGTAATTAGATAATTAAAATTATCCTTTGAAAATGATGTATTTATACTTAAGTCTATATATTTTTCTTTAGATCTCACCTATTTTTGAGACTATTAAATAAACTTATCTAATTAACTATTAATTAAACCTAATCACCTTGATTATGTGAGAAAATTAGGTGATAATTAATTACCTTGAGTTCTATAAATAGAGCTTATTTATAAGGTGTTATGTACACATTTTCAAGAAAAGAAAATCTCTCTCTCTCTTTCTCTAAAATATTTTATTATTTTATTAATTTCGATAATTATCTTTCGAAAAAGTTAATCCGACGTAAACGTTTGTGTTATAATAGATAATAATTATTATCAGTTTTCATTCTGGGTCTATATATGTGGTGTCCTGGTTTCGTCATTTTCATGCTACTGTAATAATTTAGATGTTATAGTGACCATAGCAGCCAGCAAACAAAAAATTTCAGGACATAACAATCATCATAATCCAGTAAACAAGGAATATCATGGCATAAAAATTTTCATAATCCAAATTGATGCGAATTCATCTAGCATTAATCAATTTTAATTCCAACGAGTAGTCAGTACAAATTCAAACAAAATAATCAATAGATTCGAATTCCAACACAGTAAATAAATGGGAGACTGGCAGACCTGGGAATGAATGAAAATTTTCAATGTTGTCGTCTTTGTGGTCTCTCTCTCTCTTTTTAGGAAAACCTTAGATTTGGGAGAGTGTGATTAACCTGGGAATGAATGGGGTAAATTATTTGTTTTTTTATTTGAGGGTTAGGGGAAAGAGAAAATCGAAAAGAAAAAAAAAATGAATAGAATTTAAAATACCTTTATAGTTTTTATATACAGTTCATTTCTTTTTGTTTTGAATAACATTTGAATCCCTTATAAAAACCTTCCTATTCCCTCCATCCAGAAAATTACAATTTTTTTAATTTATTGGTTTAAAAAAAAGTGTTACATGTATTATAAAATGAAGAAAGTATAAACTCAACATGTATTAAGAGGTCAACCAAACTTTATATAGTTTTTAATTAGTGTTAGTTATTAGATTGTTTAGAAATTATTGGCTTAATATTAATTGATAAATATTTAATGTGAATTATTCCTAATTCCCAAAATGTCTTTTATGACATTCCATAGAATGTCATTTCCATGAAATGCATATAATTTTATGAATTTATATATATTATATTTGATGTGTTTTAGGTTATAAAGATCACTTGAGTGGAGCTTGTAACTTGTGGATTACGATCAAGTCTGTTTATAAGTAAATATTGATGATTAGCATCCTATAAGTAGCTCATACAGCCAAATCCTGAATATGCTATTATATTCCCATGGAAAGACTGGAATATGATTTTGGACCATTCACATTTAGCTTAACATTTTTTTTTTCTCCGAGATTTTGCATTCAGCTAAACTTTTACAATTCCTTAGGCCAACAAACATGTTTCCCAATAAACTCCCAAGCGCGTACCATCTAGGTAAGTTAGGGCGTGTTTAGTACTGTTGATGTTTCTGTTATTTTGTCTTCATTTTATTGCTGATGCAAGCGAAGTGTTTATATAGATTTTTATTTCTCAAATGAATAAAACAAAAACACAAACAATAAACAGGAATCCAAGAAAAATAATTTTCATTTTCTGTATTTTATTTCATCTGAATATAATATTCGAGATTCCCTTTACACATAAATATTTTAGTTTATAAAATGTAAGTGGTTTTCGTTATTGGTTTCAAGTTTGTGTTATTGATCAAATGGTCCCTTAGTCTTTTTATTTTTGTTTAGCTCCCTCCGTCCTAAAAAAAAATATAATAAGTTTTTAATTTATTTGTTCGTCCCAAAAGAAGTGAAACATTACCATAAAAATGAATTTTTTGAATTAAATTTAATCAATTATTTTTATTATTTATTTTATATCATATCATCATATCTCATAATTATTTTTCTCACTCCTCCTCTCCCACTCACACACTGAAAGGACAAGGGTATCAATTATATCAAATTCAATCCAATTTTTTAATAATCGTGTATGGTCAACTTTTTTCATTTAATTTGGAACGAAGGGAGTATTAGTTTTGTTAAGGCAACTCTAACTGCACATTACTTTGTGCTATATTTAGCCTCCTAAAGTTTAGGCATGAATCTACGACAATCAGGTACTGCTCATTCTAGGATATTTATGAACTCCTTCAACATAGGAACTATTCTAGTACTTTTGTGCTGCCCTTCAACATGTACATTTCGACATGTCCAAGTCCCCCTTTGTCCACACAAATAACGTCTTGGGCCATTGCTCCCATCGTCCGTCCCATATCCACTTCCATCCCCCAACCGGCCCAAATAACTCTCGTCGGTCCGACTCCAACCAACACCCACTTCAGCCCTTCCCATACTCCCCCTTCTCAACCGGCCCAACCCATCTCATACCCACTTTCCCAGTCTATGCAACCCCTACCCACTTCCCCTCCCTCCCAAATCTCTCATCCACCACACCCTAACTCCCCTTCCCCACCAGCCCTTTTTCCTCCCTCTTCCCTACACCCCTCCTCCATCGGCACTTACTTGGCGCAATCTGTCACTGATAGCTCACAAACTCAAGTTAATTCTCTCCTTCTTAACTCTTGATTTCATGAATTTTCTGTAAAAGTGCTTGGTGCTTTGCATTATTTTCTTGGTATCAATGTATGGTATACTTATCAAGGACTGCTGCTCTCACAAACCCAATATATCAAGGATCTTCTCAACCGCGCAGGAATGACAAATTGTTGCCCCCTTGCCACACCCATGGCGGCTTGTTAGGAGCAAGGGGGTGCTCTCATGTCTAACCTATCCTCTGTAGATCTATTATTGGGGCTCTCCACTACGTCACCCTCTCTCGCGCTGATGTTGTCTTTGCTGTCAACTGTGCCTGTCAGTTTATGCACTCTTCCACAGAGACTCATTGGATGACGGTCAAGCGCATTTTCCGTTATCTCCAACGCTCCAACGCACCGTCACTCATGGTCTATTGATCTCATGCTCTCCTTCTTGTTAGCTTCAAGCATTCTCGGTTGCTGACTGGGCTGGCAATCCAGAAGATCGCTGCTTTACAGGTGTTTATGCTATCTTTCTTGATAACAATCTTATTTCATGGTTATCACGCAAGCAAGCTACGGTCTCCCCCTCTTCTACCGAAGCTGAGTACAAGGCCCCTCATCGACGCCACGGTCGAACTCATTTGGCCCGACAAACTCTTACGTGAGATCCGCTTTCCTCTCAACGGTCTCCCTATCTTATAGTGTGACAACATAAGGGGACCTATCTTTCTGTCAATCCCATCTTCCATGTCCGCATGAAACATATTGAGGTGGATTTCAACTTTGTTCGGGAACGGGTCCAACGACGTCTCCTCTTGATCCAGTACATTTCGAGCTCCGATCAACTTGCTAATTCTTACGTGATAAGTTGAAAGTTCGGGTGCCCTCACCCTAAACTTGAGAGGGTGTAGTAAGGAAACTCTAACAGCACATTATTTTTTGCTATATTTAGCCACCTCAGATTTATGCATAAATCTGCAACAATCATGTAGTGCTCATTACAGGAGATTTGTGATCTTCTTACATGTAGGAACTATTCTACTACTTATGTGCTGCCCTTGAGTTCGATGAGTAATCATTAAGAAACACATTTAAACACAAACTTTGTCAGTTTTAATACAATGTTGACCTACATTGAAAATTCTTGTCATATTATTTGATTTGAAATGATGATGCTTTTATGCACATAGATTGGTAGGGATACCTGCTAGGTGATGATACCTTCTATTTTTATGCATAAAAAAATATATTTGTTTCGTTTCATTTAAATTACAACGTTGATGTACATAAACAATAAAGTTTATAATGTTATGAATTGTTCACAGAATAATCATATATCATTTTATATATAAAATTATACTGAAATACTAATAATAATTTAAGTTTTGTTCTTTAAAATATTATTGTATTGTTAAGATGTATAATAAAACTTCTCAAAACATGTATTGAATATTATAATTATTATACAACGTTATAATTTTAACGGGATGAATAGAATAAATAATATTCATAATCATTTGTTGTTTTGTTCTGATAGGAAGAGATCCATTTTGTAACTTTCTTTCAATATTCATAACCTTTCATTTTTTGATAAGAAGTTTCATTCGCATCACCCTTGTAATCAAAATAAATCACTTGTTAAACTCCTGTTAAACATAAGCAATATCCCCATAAACAAGGGATATTGTCTCAAAAGTAATCACAAAAATGATCAACTTTACATAATGGAATCACCCAAAAAAGAATCAAAATGAAAAGTCAGCCACGAGCCACTAGTCATCATTTCCGGCGCAACCAAATGTGACAATAACAAAAACATGAAAAAAAAAAAACAAAACAAAACAAAACAAAAACAACTTCGCCAAAATTACCAAAAGCAAACAAAGCAAAAACAATCTCCATCGTCTGATCTGAGATAATTCATCTTTCTGTTCAGCCCGCAAAACAATCCACACAAAACCAAAGCACTCAAAACACAAAAAACACAAAACAAAATCACAAAATCACAAACAGTAATTTCACAGATCTGACGCAACGACAATTCCGAATCGAATCTCTCCTCAAATCTCCTTCGTCATCATCTTCATCAATGCTCACTCAAAATCATGTTGATTAGATTCAGTTGAGTTGAGTTGAGTTTCTATTTTTGTGATTTTTGTGTGTTTGATGATGGATTTGGATGAGTTTCGATCGATACTCAATGGATCGGGAGTGGACGTATGGACGATGATCGAGACCGCGATCGCGGTCGCATCGCTCGATCACGGCCTCCAGTTGAAGGATCGGAGGGATCGCATCATCCGTAGCCTCTACTGCGAGGTCACTCCCGTCTGCAGAAATTGCTCCCATGGCGGCGGCGGCGATCGAAGGGCCGCGGTGGAGGAGAAGACGAGGAGGCCGGATAAATCTGTGGTGGTGGTTGAGAATGGTGGAAGAAGAGGAGGAGAGAGGAGGGATGAGTCGCCGGTGACTACGCCGGATTTCGATGAAGCGGAGGAGGCGGCGGAGGAGGAGAGGGGAAGAGGAAGAGAGATTCATGAGGAGGAGGAGGAGGAGGAGGGAGAACAGGAGAGGAGGATTCTGGCTATCAAAGAACAGATTGAAGATCCTCATCAGGTTTCGATTATGCTGATAATCTTCGATAAATCGAGTATTCGATCGAGTATAATCGTGATTTCGATTAGACGAGAACTCGATTGAGTATTATCTTGATTTCGATTAGACGAGTATTCGATTGAGGATTGTTGTGATTTAGGATACTGATATGTTTTAAATGCTGATGATGTTGTTGTGTGTGGATTTGATAGAGTGAAGATGCACTGGTGGAGTTGCTTCAAACCCTGGAAGACATGGATATCACGTTCAAGGCGCTCAAGGTAGTATCGTAAGAGGTGGATTTGGTTGTTTGTGACTGTGGAGGATTGAGGTGAGGGATTTTGTTGATGTGTTTAATAATGTGTGGTGGATTTGGTGAAGGAAACTGATATTGGGAGGCATGTGAATCATCTGAGGAAGCATGATTCAGGCGAGATAAGGAGAGTCGCGAAGCAGCTTGTGAGGTTAGACTCGTTAGAGTGATTGGATTAGAATGATGGAGTGAAGAGAATTTGTTGTGGTTTTGAGTGCTTGGAGAGAAAATGAGATGCTGAATGAGTTTGTGCTGTGTAGGAAATGGAAAGATATTGTTGATGATTGGGTTAAGAGGAACAAGCCGGGTGCACTGCCATCGTCTTATGTCGGTGAGTTCATGATTCTTGAGATGAGACGGGTTACGTTGTTGGCATGCTCTTGATTGAAACTATATATTCATTGCCTCAGCTGATGGAGACTCACCTGAGCATCAAGGATTTCAAAAGAGTCAGACTAGTGGTCGTCCTCAGGTAAAATAAGCTCCTTTCGTCTTTTATGTGGATGTATCGTCTGAGTACCTCAAATGTAGAATGCTTGAGGCGTTCTTGTAGGCGGGTTTTAGCACAATTAGATTAGTGTTGAGTAGTTCAGCTGTAGATTATTCCTCTTCTTTTCATCTTTTGTCTTCAATGTTTTAGTTCTATGTGCTGAATTGGGAAACTTTTTTTTACTTTGCTATGGTCCTTTCCACTTTTGGGTGTGTATTCAGGTTTTTGTATAATTGTTCTCTTTGTCCTGCAGGTTCCTGATTTTGGGTATTCGCCAAATCCTCACAGTTAAGTGTTGTATTTGATTCTTAAGAGCAAGCATGGATGGATTCCTGTAATTGCTTGTGTTTCCTCTTAACGTGTTTTCCCAAAAAAAAATTATATTAGATGGAATTTCTGCATCTCCGGAACCTGAAGTCAGGCGACAAACCGCTCCTGCTCGGAGAGATCCTCCGACTAAGATGGTCCAGAGTGCTTCTGTGCCATATTCAGCTCCACAACCGAGCGTACATCTCACAATTTACTTCTCATGCTTTTTTTCTGGCAAGCTACATCTAATGCAGCATGATCACCATGATTCATGACTTTGGGCTTGTCGCATATTTAAAGTGATTTTACTCCAAAGTTTGGGATCCAAAACTTAGTTTCATGCTATAAAAGTGCTTAAAGCTTGGGACATTATGTCTACTAAATTTCCAATGCAATTTATGTTTCTGATCAAAATTTTCTTACCCTTGAATTACTTGCACTTTCTGGGATGGGAACTTCGTTTGTTAGCGTGATGTATGACAGAGCATACTCTCCAATGCAGAATGTACGAGAACGTGCAATAGATCCTGATAAGCTTGCATCGGCGAGGAAGAGACTTCATGAGAACTACCAAGAAGCTGAAAATGGTTAGACATTTTAGTTCTCTCTTGAAACTCCATGCTTAATTGATTCTTTCCAACGTCTCATGCTCTGGGTCTGTTCCTTTTGCTTCCATTTCCGCTTTTTTAAAGCAAGAAAGCAAAGAACGATCCAAGTGATGGAAATTCACGACATACCAAAACCGAAAAATGCAAGATTCAAAGGCGGATTTCACGGCAGGCATTAGCAGGAGAAACAAAAGCTGGGACAGATCAGAAGCAGGGGCGGACAGATCTCCTCTTGCGATAAGTATTTACCTTTGATTCTTAGTCGTTCTATAACACGACGGGGAACAATAACAAGTTTACAAGTAAACAACTTGTTCGAGGCCCTGTAAATGGGGTTTTTATGAATTGTTGTATCAGTACGTGATTGGGTTTCTGTCATAGCCACTTTGTGCCTTAGCGTGTAGGCGATGCATCTTGCTCTGTATATTTTTATACAGCTTGGCTGAGAAACATAAGGCAAGAAGTTGCACATGAGGACTACGAGGCGGCGAAACGCAATGTGTTCTTTGCTGCCAAGGTAATGTAAGAGTTCCCTAAGTTAAAATAGTGATTGTGAACTGCATAATCATGAAGGTGTTTCACATCTTGTGTGGTTGCATTATCCATTCTTATTGTATTACATGCTATATCATCATGTGGTGCGAAGGCTTCACATAAAAACACCCGCACGACATGACATTTACCAACTGGCGAGTATCAGGACTTCTGAGTTTTGTTTCTCTGCAAAGTTAACTATCTTCCCCATGTGAAGTACTGGAAGCCTTGGCGACGATCGATGACCTACCAAGTGAAAAATTATAGGATCTTCAACGATGATCGATCATCACACTCATGAGGATGTAGCCTAGCTAGAGTGAACTGTGGGAATGGATGCTGGTCGTGTGGAGATCTATGTGCACTATGATTTGCTGCAGAACCATGGTTGATCACGACGGTTATCATTAACAGTGTCAAATTATTGGCTTGACATATATACAGGTTAAAAATGGGAACGTCGACCATTGGATGTAACAGAGAATGTAAGGAGAATCTAACCATCACTTGGACCTGCCGATGGTAAAGGAATGAAGCCATTGCATCAAGTTGCTGTGTTACATTCAGAGCCTACATCGGCATGTTCTCTCAAACATATAAACTGACTTCACATCAAATCAAGAAAATCACGTTCTTATCTCTGTATCTATTTCACCTGTTCGAGAAGAATACAGTGCAGGGTGATCACGGTGCTGATCCGGCATCAAATATCAACCTTTGACACCACCTTCGCCCCTCTGCCCTGGGCGATGTAAAGACCAACGTGATGCATCAAATCCTATGGGCAAACATAGAGAAATGAGGAATTACAATATGATCAGATCAAAGTAAGGATTGAAACAAGGAAAAACAAAATAATACAGCATTCGATTCTGGTAGTGGCCATATCTGCAGGTTATATGTATTGTTTCACCTAAAATCTGAAGGTTAGACTCTCTAACAGCAGAGCAACACTTCTTTTGCCTTGAGGGACTGTGATCAGCACACTCAAAGGCGTCGGCCAACATGATTTTCTCTAATAAGTTGAATGTTATTTCATAAAGACCTGAATCTCTAAAACAAAACCGAGAAGTGAAATTTGGCGGCACAAGACAAGAGTGAAGGATACAGGTTAACAGTATGCGAGTACCTGAGGATGAGCAATCGCGCCTTCGATGGTCTCTGCAACATGAACTGGGAGATCATAGGTTGCACACCCTTGAGAATAGACGACAACTTCCTCCAAAGGAATTAGCAAGCGACGGTTTCTGGCAGAAAGAGCAGAGCAGACGAAATCCAGCACGCATATATCCGTGCATATCCCGACCACCAAAATCTTCAAATGAATCAGGAAACAAACATTCAGGAATTGGGAGCTATAATGGAATAATGAAGAACATTCCTCGAGGAAGTTGATACTGATTCATAATACTTACAACTTTTATCTGGTTGCTTTTCACCCAATCTACAAACGTATTGGTGCCATCTTTCTCAATCGAACCAATGAATCCATCAATGCAATCCTTCGGCTTGAGTATTACATTAGGCTCTTTCTCCAACCATTTGAGGGCTATAAATCAAACGGAAGTACGGCAAATAAATTGGATGAAAACAAGAAGCTCACAGACACTACGGAGCAAAAATCGACACCAAAACTAAACACTTGATCCTCTCATTTCAGTTGAGGCAATGTCCCCAGGCATCATTGGGATTCTTAACGGTTACCTGGAACCAATTCAGCTTCCTCTGTGCCGATTATACAATGTGGAGGATAAGGAGGCTCCGGAATATCGGGATGATGGGCATCAAGAAATGCAAAGACGGGCCATTTCTTCTCACAGAAGATCCTCGCAAGTCTCGCTGTTTCATCAACCATCCCTTCTATCTGCTCATTCCGCACCACAGGAGCCTAAACAGCACCAGTAAGATACATGCAGTTTGACAATGAGATTTTGCATTCGTCCTACCCTCTACGTAAGACTTCCTATAGTTGACACTAGTCATTCCTGTACTCTCAGAATCATAAACTGATCCCAATACAGAAAAATGGATACATACCAGTAATCAATTTCAGTACATATAAACCGCAAACCTGATAGCATATCTACGCTATCGATTTGTATTCACATAACCATCTATTTCGTCCTCATTTTCAGATTTCGACATATATAAATCACACTGTTACATGATCTCAACCACAAACACGATAACGTGTTCTTTGTCTTATCTATACAGTCGATTCCGTAGAATAACAGATCAAACTATTAGTACCAATTATAAATCTTAACAATAATGTTCGATAACGCAATGTTACATACTGTGATACATTTCACATGTGTAACTCTGTGTCGAGAACAGTAAAACTCAGAATTTCTTTAAACTTACAATCACAAGCATCAGTATTGAATGCTGCCGGAATTCACTTTCGCTAACCAAATCGCATATTCAGATCCTCAAAACACAAAGCAACAAAAACGAGGTCGAAGACTTATAATCCAAAACATCAATCAATCGTTATTCAAATCATCATTTCATCATTCGATCAACGATTCTCATCAAATACAAAACCATACAGTAGACTCGGATGGTGAGAAAACGCTGACTGACCAGATTGCCGGAGCCGACGGTGCAGAAACCGTTGACGACGTCGACGATCACGAGACCGGTGACCTCGCCATCGGAGATGAACATCGTCGATTCATTCACAGGGAGTTGACTCCTCAAAATCTCCACCGTCGGCGTTTCTCCGCCGTTGGATTGCGATTCTGGCATCATCGAAGATCGGAGTCTTTGGGATATATCTTTTGTTTTACTGATTCGGATGTTGTTTTTTCAATGATACTCCATTTGCAATGGTTTTGAAAGGTGGGCACAGAAAATCTGACTTTTGGTTTCTTTTTGGGATTGTGTGCTCAAAGAATCACATCGTGACACATTCATATTGGTCCATGGTCAAATTTCCACTATGGAATCCACTGATTCATGTTTCATATATATAACGAATTGAACAAAGCGTTTTTTTTTTTTTTTTTTTTTTTACATTTTCTTTCTCATTCATTGATTCGTCCTCAGCAATCCACGGTAATCTGGTGAGAAACCAACAGACCAAAGAAAAATTTTTCAAACGGTTGTATAAATGGTTGATTGATGTCGGCAATTTCCTTCGGAGATGGTAGTTATTATTAATAACAACTAGTGATTATAGTGATATGCATTGATCCAAGTAGCTTTTTCTTAAGCAGGTATTGAGTTTGAGTCGGGTGTCCAACTCGATTCTAAAATGACACTAACAAAAAAAGAAAGGATTATATTGTTATACTGAAGAAGATTTTAGTAACAAGTTAAACGTTGGTTTGTAGTCAACGTAAGCCTAAAAAAGATATCTGGTGAAAATTCTGAAATGGTTTATCCACCTTTTGTTTTAATAGATGAGTTATTTTTTCATCCCTTTGTTTTTAAACGAATATTGGATGGATCCAACGTTCACTAGTTATAGTTCCCCAAGTTTAAGTACTTAGATAACGTTGCAGCTGTTAGGTAAACGTTGGGATGGAACCCAGCAAATTCACACAAACCTGCAACTTGGACTCAAAAGAAGAGGCCCAGACTAAAAGCCCATCACTACGTGAATCAGCTGTAGAGAAATGGGCCGACAATTTTCAGCCCACACTACATATGCAAACGAGGGCGTAGCAGATTTGCAATCGTCTCCTTGCATGTAAAAAGAGCCGCTGCATGAAGGGCACGTGTATACATGACAGCATGCGTCAAAAGGGAAAGTGAATAGCAGTATTTTATTTTGCGTTTGCGTCCTTTTTTTCAAATCTCACATCCTTTAGAATGTAACGTGGTTTTTTTTAAATGGCAACGTTTATTTAAACAACAGAAATGTTAAAACGAATTTTGATAGGCATTTCAATACGATGAGATTGTACATTTTACGGGGAATTAAGTTTTATTGAGTAATCCTTTCAAAAACAAAGTTCATGGATTATCAATTTTATAAAGAAAAAGTTACTAAAGTAGACAATGAGATGACCAAGTAAGTCATTTGATAAAGTTACGTACAAAATTATAGGAGTAATAGTATTATATTTGATAATCCAATTAACGGGCCAAAAAACACAAACATGTAAACGTGAGGAGGTAAAAAATACTACTTTGGTCTCCTTTAAATTATAACGATTTGATCCGATACGATAATTTATATGTGTGTTAAATCAATAAAAAATAATAACTTTATCCTTATGAATATTGAAATAAAGAAGTAAGGAAAAAAGAAAAGATGATGGGTGAATTGATATGATATAAAATGAAAATATTTTGATATCATTATATAAAATAAATTATTAAATAAAAAATATCATTTTATAAAAACATCTCAAAACGAAGGTATTACGGAACAGATAAATTAAATAGTGGTCAAACCAGAACATTACGGCCAAATCCACGGTTCTTTTGGCGGCCTTGTTGCAGACATAATTTCTCCGGCCGCACTCATTCCCAAAAGTCGCATCCCTTAATTTGGTGTTCCATTGCTGATTTGTTTCTTTTGTTTTGTTATTTTTTGGTTTGTTTGTTTTTTTATTCATTCCTTTCGTTTTAATATATACGCTAATGAATATCTTTTTAGTAAAATTTTTATTTTAAAAATATCAAATCAATTATATTATGAAACAGTACATTTATTTTTTTCTCTTAACTACTTCAATAATCCTCACTATCTCTAAAAAAAGAGAATATCCTTTTTTTAATATCAAATTTCATAAAAATTTAACACACATATAAAATCCAATATCAGATCAAACAGTTGCATATAGATTGGGTCGGAGGGATTTTTTTAATTTTCATTTCATATATTTGACGAAACACAAATTTTTGTTTTTATTTTCTAATATTTTTTAATATGAGTATAATATTTATGATTCTCTTTATAAAAAAACTTTTATTTTATAAATAATTTCGATTTTTGTTATTGATTTTCTTTTTTCTTTAATGATTTTGGTTTTCATTGTTTTAAACAGTGATATCAAATAGTCTCTAAGGAATTTTCATTTAGTTCCTTCTTGCATAAAAGTCATAAAGATTTGAGATTGATTATTGTTCAACACGTATTTTAAACAATTTTGTTATATCATCGAAGCATAAAAACATATTGCGTTAAACTTCGATTGTTAAACTACACGGTATAAACTATCATCAGTATTACATGAATTTTTGTTTCAAAAAAATTATTTGATTATCCTGCAACGCAGATAAAAAAAGTTATTATTGTGGGATAACATGGTTTATGATGAAGATTACAATTGTTTGTGTTGAACTTGGGAGAGAGGGATCTGAATTCAGATGATGGATCTGAGCTCAAAAGCCTAGATGTGGGTAACGGACTTTGTTGTGTTGGGCCCTGATCTTGACTAGAAATAAGAAGTTCGGTTTGTCGGATCCGAGGTGATGATCCTCAAGGACCGACTTCAATGCCTAAGTTAGTATTGATCCGTTAATGAAGATTAATGACTGAGTAAGGTACAAAAAATCTTGCCTCTTTTGGATATGTAAGAAATTGAAAATTTTATTTTTTGGGATTGTCGTTTTGATTATAAATTCGAACTCGTTATTAAATTCTAAGAATTTTCATATATTTACTTCGACGAACGGGTGAAATAATTATACAAAATATAATCCTAATGGATAACGCAATCTCAAATTATCTCAAATCGGCCAATCATGAGACGACACCCGTACCTTATCCTTCTCCCCGATTTCCTCTCCTTCCCCTTATATGCTTCCCCTCTCTCCCTCCCTGCCACACCCCCGACACCACCACCCTTCCCCGCCGAACCCTGCCACCCGCCGCCATTAACACTGCCAGCTCCCCGCCGCTTGCCACCACCACTGGCCACCACCTTTCCTCCCTCCTCCTCCCCGACAGCCCCTCCTTC
>JAOVYX010022665.1:0-14342 GCA_035668315.1 Drosera spatulata
GATGGATCTCAGCCCTTTCTCAAGTTCAAGTTGATCTTAGACAGAATCGAAAAATTAATTTTCATTTAGATAAAAAAGATCCTACTAATTTGAGAGAATATAATGAATTGTGACAGGAGAGTTACGTATGTGGTATTGGTTGAAACAAATCAACAAGAAGCTTTTATTGGTTATAATCACCATACAAATGATAGACGAAAGTTGACTCTTTTAGTTATGATTCAAAGACCACAGTATGATAGGTGCTAAATGATGTTAGTACTGTGAAAAGAAAACAAACATTGAATAATACCTAACCTAGACAACTGTAGCAAGAGAAAAGCTTCTAACCTATCATGTTCTAGTGAAAATAAAAGCCAATACCTTGAGAGAATCATAGATAAATTTATATGGATGAGTCCTTCATCCAGTAACTAATCCAATAGGCAGATGAACTTCCTAAGTCGTTTCAATTCATTCTCTTTCACTTAGGGGAATTTAACTAATACAGAAAACAATTTCTCACTTATATATAATAGGGATAAGACTGCGTATATCTTTCTCGCTCAACGCCCATCCTAACACGACTACACAAGCACCGTTTTGACATCTTTTTTTTCTTCTGAGAAATGACAATTCAATGGTCTTTCGATCCATATCCAAACCATCTATCAACAACAAAAGATGAAACGTCAACAATCAAGAACTGTTTGGCCAACCAAACTCATAAATCTATGACTTTGCTTATACCACAAGTTGGTTCATGTGATAGAATGAAGGAATTCATCAAAGTGAACAGTAAGTGCTAAAGTTGCTTGAGTCAAGCTATGGGTCTTGCTAAAGAGAGTATGTGAGAGTGAATTTCTAAAGCTAATGCTTAGCAGAGTATTCAAACTTAGTTTGAGATTTTGAGTATGCAGATGAGTCCTTAATCACAGATGAGGATTCATCTACGTTGATTTACTCTTTGCCAGTAGATTTTGTGATGAAACTCAAACCCATTTCTCTTTTGGTCCTACCATTGATGTAAATTGGAATTTATTGCTCTATCTTTCAGCTTTATAAACTCACTTTGGACCATGTTTTCCTTTTGCTGTAGATGAAAAACTATAGAACTGGATTGCAGAACGCTTGCCTAGAGTCTAGACTTACAAATGTTTAAAGGAAATTAAAAGAGTTGAGTAGAGGGGTTATTACTTATCAGGATCCATACTACATGGAAGTCGGCTTCAGAAATTTTGCTTACGACTTCAATAAGTTTGTCAGTTGAGTTCTCTATTAGTTTGACATTCCGATGATCAAGTCTGTCGAGTGCTCGAGTTATAAGAACAGAGTAATAGATTCCTGTGTTCTTTGAATTTGAGACTAGCCTTTGATCATGAAATGATTATATGAAAACTCATACTACCTTTTCCTTTAAATAGGCTTTTGCTATTATTGAGAACGGCCACGAGACCCCAAATCATGCCTAATCATGAAGCTTTTGAGTTTATTCTCATAGGTTCAACCATATGCTAGTAGCCTATGATGCCAGTATGTGTAATTGGCTCTTGAAAGCTCCCTATCATTAAGAATACGAATCCAAAAATCCAAATCTCAGAAGCAAAAGTCAGAAGCTAAACGGATTGCAATCTTTCTTATCACTTCTATCGTAAGGATATTCCGATTAGCTGACAATGTAACACAGCATATTTAACCAAGTTCAAACACTGATTCCGGCACGAGAAGGAATGAATGTACCTGATATGACGATGAAATCCATGCTTGAGGGCTCCCATTCTGACGAGATCCAAGACTCGAATTGATAATAGAGCAAAGTAATACAGGATCACGCCGGTGAAAACCCAGGTCCAGAAAATAAGTTTCTGCACTAGATATTTCCAAAAGTTAGGAGCAAACGTTTTTGCTGGGAATTGAGGATTTGAAAAGCAAACTAATGACCTGCACTGCTCTCATGTTGCAACCCAACTCTATCACCAAACACCAGAGCAAATCCAGAACGCAAGATGGGGCAAATCTTGAGCAAACATCTCTGAGTTTTAACAGCTAAGCTTCTTCATAGAATGAAATCTCTGCATAGAAATGAAAGGCAAACAGAACTGACCACAGTTAGCGGATGATAACTACCTGAGCATCGAACTGTTGATTTTCTTAAACGAAGTCGAAGTATGGCAACCACAGTTCTTCTTTACAAATCAAACATCCATTTATATATGCTTTGAACAATTTAGTACGGAGATTTACAGCTTCTATCTTGTTGGTTCAGTAAAATTGCCAAGTACTTGAAATACATTACACACAAGCTGCTGCTTATGATCATTTTCTACAAACATTCGTCTGACATGCAAAGTATTTTGAAGCCCTCTTGATCCGCTTGTAAGTCCAGAAAAATCAGCTCATACTACGTGTTACGCATTGCAAAAATATCTACCACAATTTGCTTCAGGAAAACTAAAAACATTCAATGACAAACCTATCGAATCACATCAGATTCCATTTATGACGACTTTGTTCCAAGTTACTCTATCCGTCCAAAATGAAAACTTTCTTATTTGTAAGTAAAAAACTCAAATGATTCTTATACATAAAATCTGAGAAAAACAGGGATATACACAATATCCTATTATAAAAGAGAAAGATTGTTTTCGAAAGCCCTCATAAATTTTTTCTGCCTTAGTCAACCCGAAACACTTAATTATTTGCATCGAAAAAAAGATCCTGCTATGATACACTACAAAGTCACTTGATCTCTCATCCGTTAAATCAAACCTCTCTCGTAAAATCATGAACACTTTTCACAATCAATTCAACAAGAAAGAAATATATCCACATAATCCTGTCAAATATAGGATGCATGAAGGTCACGATGGAAACGATTTATCACTCAACTAACCCCAATTCAACAGGTAACATAAATGTTCAATCCAATGCAAAACCTTTTCCCTTTGTTGGTGAGCATGTTTTTCGTATTCAAGTACACATATCCTTTCTCATAGCCACACATCTGGTTCTAATCTCAACCCGAATCACACAAAAATCCGAGCAACATTTTCCGATCAAACCCATTCCCCGCAGACGACGAAATAGAAGCAGAACAAATTTGGTAATCATCAATCATACACCCAACATTTCCGACGACAACGAAATCGGCAAACTATGAAGAGGATGAAACTCGGAAATGAGATGTGATTGAGAGTGGGGAGAGTGGCGATGGATTTGGTGAGCGGAGACGGCGCCATCGTTGTACAAAAATGGAAGTTCAAGGAAAGGGAGAGGATCGGGTTTGGAGGTGGATTAAGGGCCCAAAAGGGGAAATATGGACGGGGATTGGGCCAATTGGTCCAAAGCTAAGACAAAGCGATAAATTAGATATTCATGCATATCAGTATCAGAATTGAGCAGTGTATCAGTTGAAATAGGAGATACTAAGATGTATTTTATTATTTTTATTTTAAAAATTTTACATAGTTTTGTATAATTGGTTCATTTCAAATTATTTAAAAATATTATATGGTTAAAAATCAGAGTAGATATGTGAGAAATATTGTGTGATTGAGAATTAGAGTTGAAAAAAAATCTAAATTTACGTGCATAAAATGAATAATACAAAAATTATGGAATAAAAAGAATAATAAATAATGATTATTTTGATATTTTTTAGATGAGAGATTTATCGCAAATGATAAGATTATAATTAAATCGACACAATTCAATAAAAAAAATATTACATATGTAGTAGGAGGGAAGAAGTATATAGTAAGATAGAAAGGGATGGTATTCTCCCGACAACGTTTGGACCTTGACCATATAAAAAAAAAAGATTATTAAGAATATATTTGATATTATTTTTATTTTTTTGTTTTTGTTTTAGTAATTGATATAATAAAATTATTTGTTTTCGAATCTTATTTCTTAAACGAATGAAAAATAAAAAACCATTTTAATCATTTTTTATTTTTGTTTTTTATTTCATGTGAGTATAACATTCAAAAATTTTTTTTACACAAAAACATTTTATTTTATAAAATAATTTTTTATACTAATTTTCTATCTATGTTATTGACTTTATTTTTCCAATTTTAAACATCAATGTTAAACTGTCTTTAATTTTCCATACCAAAAAAATAAAAAATAAATAAACTGTCCTTAGTTTCCTCATTACTGAATCTATATCAAAGGTTTTCAATGCCCGATTGTTCAAAGTTGGACCGGAGACCTCATACACAAAACATAACATGTGCCGCATAAGGTCCCATCCAACATATTATTTTATATTTCATTTTTTTTTAAATTATAATGTTTTGATCCGATAGATAATTTATATATGTATTAAATTAATAAAAAATTATAATTTTATTCTTATGAGTACGTGGGATAAAGGAGTGACAAAATAAGAAATAGAAATGATGATGAATGATATTTTTATTTTTTTATATGAAAAAATTATTAATTATAAAAAGATTATAATTTAAATAATAAAAAAATATTAAAATTTTAATGAAACAAGAAAATACTGCAATATAAAACATCTAAGGTCACATGTATCAACATCGAGCCTGGAAGAACCACTAAAATTTTTTTAGTCCCAACAAGGTGCTGGCGTGCTGCTCCAATTTGACCCGCAAAATTTGTGCAGTGATCTTACGTGCTCTTTATTATAATCAAAAAGAAATTGAGAAGATAAGGATATAAGAAACGAAAAATAAAGTTTTAAAATAATGAAAATAATTTAATGGAATCAAGAAGGATTAATGAAGGACTAACAAAAAAGAATTATATTTATATTATAATATAAACGAAAAAAAAAACGTTTCATGTGTATAATATTTAAGATTTTTTTTCACAAAATAATTTTATTTTATAAAATAATTTTTGATACTAATTTTCTGTCTATATTATTAAATTTTTATTTTTTTAATTTTAAACATCAATATTAAACTGTCTTTACTTTTCCATATCAATAAAATATTAAAAAAAATACCAAATCAAATGTTACTTTTCCTCGTTGAATCTTATATCAAATGTTTTCAATGCCCAGTTTTTCAAAGTTGGACCCGAGAGCTCATACACAGAACATGTGCCGCATCAGGTCCCATCCGACACAATATATTATATATATTTTTTATCTCATTTAAATTATTTTAAATTATAATAATTTGATTCGATATGATAATTTATGTGATCTTATCAGAAAAATCTTTCCTTTTCTATGGATTTGAGATTAGATCAAATTAGGATCCAAAAAAAAAAAAAAAAAACTAGAATAATTATTGATGATAGCTTGAAAGAACCACTAAAATTCATTTAAAATAAAATTGTAAGAAGGGATAAAAATGTAAAAAGCGGAAAATAAAATATAAAAAAATATTAATGAAGAACTAATAGATTTACCAATTTTCAATCCGTTCGCTTCCCAAGAAAATGGACCCATACATTCTAACCTAAAACCAAGAGCCATCTAAAATTATTATTAAGACTACCAACACCCCAGTATATATAACCATCTCCGCTCTCATTCTCTCCTCACCTCATCGGTGTGGGTAAGTAACACCAAAACCCCAAAACCGCATCTCCACCCACACTCTACCCGAATTTCAAACCTTCAACAACTACCCATTTCACTTCACCCCATTTCACCCCCGCCCATCACCTTCAATTTTCCAATTAAGCAAAGAAACTGGGACTGAGCATGAGCAGAG
Organism: Drosera spatulata; assembly: GCA_035668315.1. Classification (NCBI taxonomy): domain Eukaryota; kingdom Viridiplantae; phylum Streptophyta; class Magnoliopsida; order Caryophyllales; family Droseraceae; genus Drosera; species Drosera spatulata. The sequence goes on from JAOVYX010022665.1 coordinate 5,679, forward strand.
GAGCTTTAATGGGGGCTCAAGTTTGGGGTTTTGTGGTGATTTTGGGTTTGGTGTGTGTGGGGTTGTGTGTCAGAGGATACCCAGTTGAGGATTTGATAGTGGGATTGCCGGGACAGCCGCGGGTCGGGTTCAGGCAGTTTGGTGGGTATGTTGACGTTGACGTGGAGAATGGGAGGAGCTTGTTTTATTACTTTGTTGAGGCTGAGGAGGAGGCTGAGAAGAAGCCCCTCACTCTCTGGCTCAATGGAGGTATTGACCGTGTTTTTTGAGTCGTGTTTGTCATCGTCTAAAATATGTCGAAAGCATTCATGTATATATCAAGTTAGATAATTGATTCAAACAATGAACATACCTAACATAAATTCATACCAAGAAAGCTTAACCTAATCATTCATATGTCGAAGATCCTAATTACGTCATGATAAGAAAGCTTAAATCATAAACTAATTAGTTGCTACTAAACATAGTAAGAAAGCTTAAACCATTTAGTTAGATTAACCTAGGATATCATCTAAGTGACTAGTTTAGACATAAATTACAGCGCTAACATGGTATAGTTGCAGTATAAAGTCTCGGGGTTTTGAAGTCCCGTTCGAAATAGTCGATTTGAATTACATGGAGGAGGAAAGGTAAGATATACACAATATAGTGTTAAGAAGAGTTTACCCATGCATATAGAGTTTGGGCCATTCACTCATTCTGATAGGTTCTGAGTTGGAACTTTAAGGTTTAATATGATATCAGAGTCTTCTAGACCCAACAACCCAACTCTCCAGACGATCCAAATATACATCCACGCTTCAAGTCCAAAAGAGGGATTCACACCCACTTAGTTGTTCAAGCACAATTAGTACTGAGTTAGAAGGATTGCTTTATCACTGGATTCGAAATGGATAGAATTTATTCATGCTGGTAAAAGGTAGGTTCAATCTCTCTATGAGTTATGTCTACACAATCCTTGTTTATAACTAAGGAACTTGTTGATGATGCCTCAAATCTGCGTGGCCTTTTTCCTTCTGCGGTGTCCGCGTTCTCCTGTCCGTATGGTATTGCGCGTTGTCCGTGACCTTCTCTGTGTTTCCTCCGTGTCTCTTCTTGGTATAAGAAGAGAGAAAGGAGAAGAGTAGTGGTAGGATAAGGAGAAGCAAAGGAAAGGAGAGGAAGGGTGGAGCGGAGGAGACAGAGAGGAAGAGCCGGGAGAGTCAGTGAGTGGCAGAGAGGAAAGGAGAAAAAAAGGGATAAGAGAGAAATTCACACATATAAAAACACATTGAGGGTTTAAGGGATTTATTTTAGAGATTATTATCTCTATCCCTTATTGTGAGATTCTCGATGTTTTAGATGCAGCTCCTTTTGTATTTCCTCATTTGACTAGTGGATTCTCCGTCGTCGGCGATCGTCCGTTGTTTTTTCTGCAAGGACTTCTACGTAAAATTTTTTATCTCATTTATTTTTGCGCATGTGTTATTATTTGTGTTTATAATTAATTGACTCGTTCATAACAGAACTAAGGATTATGGATTTGATACCAAATTAGAGAATTGATGTGAGGTTAATAGCCTGTGATGACACTCTTAATAGGATGTGTTTGCCATAGGTTTCAATTCTCCAAACGGAAAAGATTTTAGTGGGGTGTAAACATTTGTCAAAGCGTTCACTCTAATGAGTTGCAAGCTTCAACCATCATTCATTCGAAAGATAACAACCGCGAGGTTTTGTTTTGAACAAAGTCATGATTTCAAGTTGTTAAGGGTGATGTGATGAGTTTGAAGTAACCATTCAGTAAAAAAAAAAAAAAAAAGAGCGAGCTTGTTTGATGTTCTATCCTAGACTGAGTTCCTATACATGGTTTTTCAGGCCCAGGCTGCTCCTCTGTGGGCGGTGGTGCCTTCACAGAATTAGGACCTTTCTATCCTACAGGCGATGGACGGGGCCTTAGAAGAAATTCTATGTCGTGGAACCGAGGTCATATCTGTTCATAAAGTATACTGATATTTGAATTTTGATTTAGCTCAATAAAGTTAGAATGCTAGTTTTGAATCTTTGCAGCATCTAATCTTCTGTTTGTGGAGTCACCTGCTGGAGTAGGGTGGTCATACTCGAACACAACATCGGATTATGTAACCGGAGATGCCAAAACTGGTGAATATAGATTGCTGTTTTAGTCTTAATTGTGGAAAAGTTTCTCAGAGTATTATGAGTAAATTATTGAACTTGTGTCGACTCTTACTTTGTATAATCTTTTCAGCGGAGGATATGCGGATGTTCTTCCTAAACTGGTATATGAAGTTCCCAGAATACAAATATAGGGAGCTTTTTCTCACAGGCGAGAGCTATGCAGGTTGACACCTTCCTTTTTCTGCTTCATGGTTGCTTTGCTAGTATCGGTTAGTGAAATGCGCAGTCTTTTTGATACCCAGGAAGTGTCAGGGGAACCAGGGAACTAATAGAAAAATTTTGAGCTGGAGGCTTGCGTACAAGAAGCCTTACAGGAATGGATTGGACCATTAGTAGGAGTATTTAGTAGAGCATTAGTTGCTGATTAAGTGCTTCCCCTTTTTGCCTCACTAAGTTATGCACATCCCGTCCCAAGTGTTATCGTTTGGTTCCGTTCTTCCCTTAGAATTACAGCCCCAGCCTCTACTCAAACCATGTCCTTGTTTTTTCCCCCCAAAATCCAACCAGTGACATTCTTATAGGTTTTACTTGTCTCTTTTTTTTCCTTTTTTTTTTAAAGTAAATAAATGCTAGTTGTGATATGCCGTTGATCAGGCCTGACTTGAGTCTGTAGGCCACGAATTGATGTTTAACTCAGAGATTTTGTCCTGCAGGGCATTACATACCACAGCTAGCTGTTCTTCTGTTGGATTACAATAAACAATCAAAAGGCTTCAAGTTCAACTTAAAAGGAGTTGCTGTAAGAATAAGAACTGTCTAAAACTGATCAATCATCCTACTATTATGATCTCTTTCCTTTCGTCCGTTTTAGGTACTTATAACTCGGAGTTTTCCCCTTCCGTGAACAGATTGGAAATCCACTTCTAAGGCTCGACACAGATTCTCCAGCGACATATGAGTACTTTTGGTCACACGGAATGATCTCTGATGAAATCGGGCTCACAATCATGAATGATTGTGATTTTAACGACTATACCTACACGGGCAATCACAACGAATCCACCTCGTGCAACAACGCGCTCAATGAAGCTAACAACGTCGTTGGTGATTATATAAACAACTACGACGTCATTCTTGACGTTTGCTACCCTGCCATTGTACAGCAGGAGCTCCGGTTGAAGGAAGTGGTGAGCACATCAAATGCTGGAATTATTTTGTTAGATTCTTGGATTTGTGGATTGGGATCGTGGAATTGTCTGAACATGTTCTACATTGCAGGCTACGAAAATTAGTGTTGGAGTTGATGTTTGCATTACCTACGAAAGAGTTTTCTATTTCAATCTTCCGGAGGTGCAGAAGGCGCTCCATGCAAATCGCACAAACTTGCCATACAGCTGGTCAATGTGCAGTGGGTATGCGCTATCTATACTCTGAAGTCATTCCATTTGCAGTTTGATTTCACCGTTGGTCGATTTCGATGCTGGTCGATTTCGATGTTAGTCGAATAGTGAGTGATTTTTACCTCGGGTTCTCATGTTATGAAAAGGCATGTGCATATCAATTATGAAGTGATGTTTGTTTTCCTTTTCAGTGTTCTGAATTACAGCGCGACTGATCCTGATATCGACATCCTTCCTTCACTAAAGCGAATAATCCAAGCCAGAGTTCCTGTTTGGGTTTTCAGGTAGTAATGATGTTGAAGTAAGCCACTAGGTTTCAAACTATCGTCGAGCTTGTCTATATGTTTTTCGACTCTTGACATTCTCTGATCCTTTCCATGTACCAGCGGGGATCAAGATTCTGTTGTGCCGCTGCTAGGGTCACGCACGCTTGTGAGGGAGCTTGCAAAAGATCTCAACTTCAAGACTACCGTCCCTTATGGCACTTGGTTTCACAAAGGCCAGGTAATGTTCTGAATGCGTTATGCAAATTGAAAGTTCCTCATCGTGGCATGTGAGATGGATACATGTTATGGCGTCAATGATCAGTGACTTTGATCATCCACATTTCTATGGATTGTGTGAAGAGATGATTGTCGTTAGCATTTTTTCGATTGTTTCCATGAACTCAATTGACAAGCTACTGATCCTTTTAATAAACAGATTGGTGGGTGGGCGATCCAGTATGGGAACATGCTGACCTTCGCCACAGTCAGAGGCGCGGCACACATGGTGCCTTATGCACAGCCATCGAGGGCTCTTCACCTGTTCAGTGATTTCGTTCGGGGTAGAATGCTGCCGAACAACACTCGCCCTTCCATTGGCAGCTAAAGATTGACGGAGTTGGCTTCGAGATGTTTCCTGGAGTAGGAAGAGGATCTCAAGATCATAGGTCTGGACAAAGATGATATTGATTGTACTTCCATTTAACAATAAGAACTTTCCGAGCTAGATAGGATATGATTATCAGTTTTTATAGAGTTAACACGTTCTATCGAAGTTAGCATTTTGACCTTGTTATGCTAGACGGTCCACTTAAGTGGTTCGCGACATTGGACTTGAACGCATTGAGATTATATGACAATGAAACGAAAGCTCTGTGATTCATAAGGTTGATTGTTCTCTGTGACTACAAAAAAGGATTATGTTGGTAGGATCATATCATTTGAAAGTTTGATTTATCATTTTGTCTGAATATTTTGATTTATCATGATGTTGAACTTTGTTGTTTTGATGATAACTTGATTCCTCATGCTGAGAATCATGGTTATGCTTCACATCAATAACAATATTCTTATAGATCTAATCAATAAGTTCTAATGATTTACTCTATTTTTTCATTTTATAACTTTTACATCTCTTTTGTGTATTTAGAAAACAATCTCCTTATTATCTGCAATACAATAGAAACACAACTGCACATCTGTATATCATTACAGGTAGTCATCAATACCTGGAAGAACAACCTTGACTTGAGATCATCGATCTGAAATACAAAATCCACTCAATTGTAAGTAGCGGAACCAATTTCTTAGACTATCTAAATGATATAGTAAAACACTTACCATGGTTTTTGTAGATACATTAATGCTTGATCCACAGACTCTTTCACACGATAGTTGTAAAGGAAGGTTATTATTCCTTCTCAATTCATCTTTCCCGAAATGCGGCAACTTATTGTTATTTCCTCCAAAATCTTTGATGGTCTCAATCATACAACCTTGTAACGATAGCCAAATCTTGTTGAGGGTGATCGGATCAAGACTTCGATATGATTTCTCCACGGCATCAATAAGTTCAGCAACTGTTCATGGCACCTCTTGATATTGCAATGTTTGAATGGCTCGAAAAATACAAGGTCAACATAAACTTTTATAATCTTCAACGTTACGAGACAACAAATCGGAGTCCGTTCGAGCTCGCAACGAGACAACAATCATTGACTCCCAGTGCCGCACATTCAAATCGGGACTATTCGGAGGTTGAAACATTAATTCAATGTGAAAACCATCACCCATAGTGCTTGCCACAAATTCTGGATCCGAAGGAGAAATATGTGGCTTTGCATTATCCTGTTGGATATAGATGTGATCAACACATCCAGAGAGAGGCCAAGAAGCACCTTTTGCAGGCAACACCTTTTCCAAAAAAACATGCTTTATAAACCTCCTTTGTCACCGAGGATATTGGCTTGGTCACCAAAGTACCCGCAACAAGATTTTTGCTAGTTCTCTTCGCAGGCTCTCTGGATAATGGAAAAATATCGATCTTGCCATCAAACACACAACTGTTATCTCTGTCAAACCTTGGCCGGGCAATCACCACCAGAAAAATAACTTTAGTTATGAAACTTTTGCTTTTGCAAGTTCGCAGTGGTTCCTCTTCTTCGGGGAGCAAGTAGTATCTCTCGGATGTCTTCGACATGAAAAGCCACTTCTCGTTGATGTGCACATAATTAAACATGTCATTAAAGGTCGGCAACACATTACCAGTATTCACAGCAAGCATTGACAAACAGAAGGACAACCTTGCTCTTTTATTGGCATCCGACAAAGAAGGCTTCATTGCATTTGCATGCGATCTGATATCACCGGTTCGACGATAGACAGTCGTTTCTGGTTCCCCGAGAGCGGCAGAGAGTGAACGAATATTCGTTCTTCTCCTCAGGTCAATTTGTGAAATTTGATGTAGATCAATTTTCCTGATCCTATTCTGTCCAACGACTCCCTTCATCTGTGAAGCGACAATCGGAATTGCAGTGGGACCATGGATTGAACAGTGACCTCTGTTCCAAATTCGCCAGATTGTGCTTCGACTCACTTTGAATGATTCTACCAAGCGTTTTGCACACCCTCTTCCGAAAATTCAGATTTGCTGCAACCGGATAACTCAGAAAAGATAGATAATCTCTGATCATCGGTTAAGTTTGGTTTGCTCATCATACCTGACCCGGAGTTAAAAAAGAACGATATACAGAATCAAAAATCTTTAGGAGATGATGATGAATATATAAATAAAACAGCAGAAGTTACAGTTTTTCTAATTTTTTTTGTCGTTATAGCTTCAAAATAAGAAATGATAATAAATTGATTTGTGATGTAAAGAATCAAAAAAATCTCTAACTAATAGCAAAATCTAATTTGAAAAAAACATTGATGAATTTTTAAAAAAAATGAATTTAAAAATTAAAATAGAATAACAGATTCTAATCAAAATTAATAGAATTATTAATACCTTATGATCCTGATGGATTCTGCAGGAGTATTCGAAGAAAACTTTGAAGGAAAGCTCTTTGAAAGTTGAAAGCAACTCTCCCGCCTGATGAATAGAGAAAGAGGGAGTAATTGAGTGGGGAAACTGTCGGGGGGGACCACATCAGGAAGAGATCATTTTTTTAAATATTAATATTTTTTGAAGTCGTTGTGATTTGAATAAAATAAAAAAAGTATTTTTTTATTTTTTTTTATTGTACCTTGAATGATGCGAGAGTACCTGAGTTATTATGTCGAGTGTTTATACTGTGTATCCTACACGGACAAACATTTGTCCCAACCCTTGAGCGCGGGCAGGGAAACATGCGGTGTTATTGGACAATTCCCCGCATTCTCACACCATTCCCACTCAGGACTTTCGTCGAACACCTTCCACGCACCAAACCCAAAACCCTAACCCTTCATTCCCTCATCAACCCAGGACGAACCCTTTCCACAACTACACAATCCCTCAAATACCCACAATTCGAATCCCTTTCGTCTCACCAGAAAGACCAGATTTCGCTCTATGTGGACACATTGCTTGAATGGAATCAGGTGAGCGATGCAGTGGATCTCAGCTAGTGTTTTGTTATGCTTGTGGGGATTGATTGTGGGTTTTCGTTCTTTTTTAATTGGGTTTGTGTTACGGTTCTTTTGTGTCGAGATTATCCAGATTGTTATTGTCATGTTGTTTAGATGAATGCATTTTTTTTTTGTTATTAGAGTTGGTGGCACATTATCACATCCCGGTATAATTCCATCAAGCGTAGGATAGGATATGTGGAGGACGAATTGTAGCGACCTTACTATTATTACACATTTATAAGAAGAAACTGTACCTAGCCAACTTGTGAGAAAATTAGGTTTGCCCAAGTATATGGTAACTGGTTAATGAGTTATGGGAAGTTGTTGTCTTGCTTATAATCACCTTGGTGGTTGGAATTTGGCACTGAATTAGAGGGTTGGCGTCAGATTGACAATCTGTGGTAAAAGTATGGTCGATTTCTAGAGGATGAGCGTGACCATTGATTAGAGACTTGTGTCAAGGATGTATCGGTCATAGGTTCAACTATGGAGTATTGACGTTAGAGTCTGTTGGTTTGTAAGGTTAAATTTTATACATCTCCCTCTCTCAATCCTCCCTTTCAATGGGAGCCTTTGACATTAGGTAAGTTGACTTGAGTAGAGTAATAACTTGTGTATGTGAAATTTTGACTTGATGGATGGTTGATGATTTATTCGGGATTAATTTGTTTGTTTGTTTGTTTGTTTGTTGTTGTTGTTATTGTGGTTGCAGAAGATGAATCTGACTGCGGTGACGGAGAGGAACCAGATCATGGAGAGGCATGTTGAGGATTCTCTTGCGATTATACCTCCCATATTGGAGTCTTATAGTGGACATTGTGGATGCTCGTATTCGACTCTCAATGTTGTTGATGTGGGTAGTGGGCAGGGCGTTCCTGGAGTGATTCTTGCCATTGCTTGCCCTGGTATTAACATCAACTGCTTGTCTTGTTGGCGGTTATTTCTATTTACAATGGTGGTTAATATTGGGTGAAAGAAAGATCAGCAATTCTGTTGCGAGCGGAACATGTTGGCATATATTTGGGCTGTTGTGTATCGTGTTGCAGTCAGTTTGATGCTAAAATCATCTGTTTTAATAGGGTGAGGTCCGAGAGGATGATGTATAGGGTGCCTGATGTCCAAAATTCAAACTTGATGTATGCCGGAGATTATATGCTTCTCATGTTATAATAAATACTGCCATCGTGGCCCTGTCATTTCTAGGTTGGGAGGTAACACTGTTAGAGTCTATGAAGAAGCGTTGTGGATTTTTGGAGCATGCAATCAAG
>JAOVYX010022666.1:0-14340 GCA_035668315.1 Drosera spatulata
CTGAACTCAAAACACTATAGTTTCAACTTTTTAGAGTAGATGGCAAAACAGGCCAAATAGGTCCTTATAAAACGACTCTTCTATCAAAAAACAACCGCAAATGTCGAAGATAACGACCAATAGGTTCCAAATTAGGATTCAGCCTTTTTAACTTAATGAGTATCATCAAGATTATGTAAAAGTCCAGCTAAAGAGGACCAAGAGAATGGGATGATGATGGTGTACTCACTGAGTCCATCAAAGTCTCGACCAGTGCCAAGCTGTTGATGATCACCATTCCGGTCTCCCTCGAAGCTTCGGTGACATAGCCACTTGGCTTCAAACCAATGCTATGACTGAATGATCTTACATACTCCTCCTGGTTTAAAATATCTCTTACCCCATCAGAAGTTTTCAACCAAAGCTGATCATCAGTCTGAGCCAGCTTAACCAGTTCATCCATCGCGGATAATGCCAGTTCCAACACGGACCTCTCTAACGACCTCTCGATCCCAGAAACATTTGCGGTTGATTTCGTGGGCGATACCGCACTCAAAGCTCCGTGCATCCCGCCTCCATAATCATGTCCCATAGGTAATGTTGTAGCGACCGAGCTCAACGAGCTGAACCCACCATTGCCTCCGACACCTAGCTCCAAGCTAGAGCTAGGTATCGGTGGGCCCATTGAGCCGGAGAGGGAGGGAATCGGGCGTCCCAAGAACTTGGTAGCCAGTGCAGAAACACGGTCCAATTCGTCCTTGAGACGAGCATTCTCGATCCTCAAATGTTGTTCTTCAATCGATATGTCCCCTATGATGGCCGGGCCACCACAGTTTGTGCACATAGGGTTCCTCATCGCCTCCCTGATCGTCATGTTTTCGGCCCTCAGCTTGTCATTCTCTTGCCTGAGCATCGAATTCTCATGCCTCTCCAATTGAGTCTAGCAAAAACCAAGACAAGATAGCTCCATCTTCAACGCCATTCTCTCAACTCTCAATACAAAATCAAAGCAAATCGACATAATATCATACCGATTCGACATACCTTCATTTGGGTTCTCCTGTTTTGGAACCAAAACTTCACCTGCCTGTTTTCCAAGTTCAATCTCCTGCTGAGCTCAGCCCTTTGCTTCTCATCAGGATGAGGACACTCCTTGAACACACTTCAAAACACAACAAACACATATCAATATCAACTTCAACAATAGAAACACCAAAAGAACTCATTAGAATCGCGAATTCATACGCTTCGAGCTCTTGAATCTGCTGAGGCGTGTGGCGATGGTATCGTTTCTTCCTCGGCCGATGATTATCAGCAAGATCCTGATCATCACCAGATCCACCGTCCATGTTATCACTCCCTGATCTACTCTCATGTTCCTCCTCCCTACTCCTCCTCAATCCATTCCCTTGAAAACCCTCGGCGATCCTCGTCACCTCCCCTTGCCCTTCCATTCCAGTTTGCTAACAACACCACACAAATAAAGAATCAAACAACCAAAGACAGAATTCATCCAAACACAGAAACAACACCCAGTATTCCTATCAAAGACAATGTGTCGGGAGAACGAGATGCACCCAGTCTTAACCCTGTCGCAAACAACACTATAAACTATTATAGTCTTGACCGTATTACAGACAGCAGAGAGACTGTAAACAACATAGAGACTGTTATGATCACTGAATGAACCATTTGTAGATAGTATGAATAAAATGTATTACAAGTGCAAGTGATAGTCCCGGAGAAGCGAAGATGGACTTGTTGTACGCTCCGGCAGCCATCCGCGGCTGCGAAAGGGTTCCCGGCGGCATGTTGTTGTATGTCATGTAAGGTAAATCGGTCTCCAAACCGCCGCCGCCGACACCGTTTCCACCACCTCCACCGCCGCCGACACCGCCGGGGCCGTTATCTAGAAACCCCCCAAAACTCATGAAAAGCGACCTTTCTCTATCCCTCAAAAGCCACTTTGACAAACACAAACCCTCAAAACTGATTCCAAAAACCCTCAAACCCCAGATAAATTCTTCAGTTTCATGGGCAAATCGAACCCGAAAAGGCGAAATCGAGTCCGAATACGAATACCCAGATGAAATTATCAGATGGGTAGTGTGAAAACCCTTCAAAAATGGAGGAATTTGAGGAGGAGACAAAAGGGCACGACCCCAAATGTCTCGAATCCCTCTTCGAATATGTAAAGATAGAGCTTGAGTTAGGGTAAACTGAGAGCAACCCAGAAAACCCTTTTGGATCCTTTGGTGAAAACACAAGTCTTTTTCTCTGCCCACTTCTCAGAATCAGAAACTCAAATCTCTCTCACAACACAAAAATGAAGAAGAAAGGTTTAAATATGAGAGAGGAGATGTCAAATTTGCTTGATTATGAGAAGTGTTTGTTTGTTGTTGTTGCTGCTGCTGCTTCTTCTAGTGTTTTTGTTTTTGATGTTGTGATCGTGTTGCATGTTTTGAAGAAGCTGCTGTTTGTTGATGTGTGTTGTGTGCTAAAAGGGAGGTGGTTCCATGAGGAAGAGAAATGGAGTCTCCTTTTTTGTTGTATTTTATGGTTGATGACCTACAAAAGTAGAAATTGAAGAGGAACTCAACTTTTTCTTTCAATTTTATTATTTTTATTTTTTAAAAGTTTATCAAGAATGATGAAATGGAAAATGGGAAGCAAATGAAGGGATTTGATATGCACGTGGAGTCATGGAAAACCTTACCAAAAAGGAGAAGAAGAAGAGAAGAGGGGCCAGTTGACCCTCTGTTTCCTTTTGGCTTCTTTTTACACATAAACATATATAGTTTGATTTAGTTAATCTGAATTGATCTATTGATGTTTGATTTTATTAATATCAAGAGGATTAATAGAGATATACTCGTAAAAAAAAACATATACAGCTTGACTCTCTTCCCTTTTCATGTGCCGTTTACTATGCTGTAAAGTGTAAAAAGGGCTTTGGGAGTTTCCACTCTTTTTCTTATGCTAGTAAAAAGGACTTCACATGGTTTTTGCATCGGAGGGGTTGTTTGGTAGTCCAAGTTCTATGGGATGCGTTTGTCACTGATCCACAATTACACATGCTTTACCTAGACAGGTTCGGAGGCTGATTGGACGTTGATTAAGCTTAGTTCTCGATGTTTTGATGTTTTGATGTTTTTGTTGAAAGATCTGATGTAGAGTATAAGGGACGGTCTAAGAGATCATTATCTGAAGTGTTTGACAAGGTTCGTAGTTGTCTAACAAAGGAAAGGAGTTGTCTGGTGTCACGAAGAGTTGGCTCTGACATTAAGTTGGGAGTTTGAGATATACCGTTTAATCCTGTCTTATTCTCAAGAAATGACAAATATATGAAATGGTCACATGATCATGAGATTATTTCTTATATTGGATAAATCCTTCGAGATTGTTCTCTTATATTCCCTTCGTTCTATATTATAGATAACATGTTCATCCGACACGTAATTTTATATATATGTTGAATTTGCATGAAATTTGATGAAAATAATATTTTTTGAGTGTTAATGATATTCACTGTTCTTATAATGTGAGAGTAGATAGTGGATATATTATAATAAATAATAATTGTTTTAATTTTTTTATATAAAAAATTAATAAATAAAATATATTATATATATTTAAAACAATCAAAAAAATAAATATTACATATAATATATAGATTCAAGTTCAATCGATATCTTTTTGTAATCGGGTAGTCTCTCAACGTTCAATTGTTGTAGCTAGACACTATTAAAACACCATGGGAGATCAAAGGACTTGGGATCCGTGAGATTTCTAGTACAACAAGTGGGGGGATTAGCTAGTGATCGATTTCATACAGGATCAACACAGGCCGATTTTGTCGCAGCCCACTGAGCTTGCTTTCTTTCTGCAGAGACCTTTTGGATCCTTCCAGCACTAAAAATCAGTCAAATCATTGCATGCTTCAAGCTTGTCACTTATACCACCCCCTTCGAAACATTATTTTATTAAAATGTGCTAAAATATTCTTTTTTTTTTTTTTTGACGAGTTGCTAAAATATTCTTTTCATCTTCAAATAAATACAAAATTTTGATTTGGGAATTTATTTAAATAATTTTTTATTCGTATTATTTGATAATCAAATATTTTTTTATAAAATTATTATGAAGTATTAACGATAATTTAAGTTATTTATTTTAATTTTGGATCAGTATCATAATTTTTTTAGATCGTTAAAATAAATAACGAAACTCCTCAAATTGCATGTTAGATAATACAAAAAATGAAATACAGTACTCCTTCCATTTTATAATATAGACAACCAGTTAATCCGACACGGAGATTTATGTGAGTATTGAATTTGTGTGGATTTGGATGAAGAAAGAATATTTTTTTTGTGGTAGTGGGGTTTACTGTAATAGTGAGTGTACTGTAATAGATGCTGATTGTTTTGGTATTTTTTTATGTCAAAAGTTATTAAATATGATATATTATATATATTTTAGGACGATTCAAATAAATAAATATTGTTTATATTATAGATTGGAGAGAGTACTTATTTATCATGGGAAGAAGGAAGTAACGTTTTTTTCATTTGAATATCATTTTCTTACAAAACCATTAAAATATGTTTATTTATATTCCTTTTGTTTCAAATAAATTACGATAGCACATATTTTGACACGTTATATTTTTATTCTTAACGATATTTAATCTATCATTTTTTTTATGTTGATTCAGGATTAAAGTTCATTATTTAATCTATCATTTTTTTATTTTTTTTGATGACGAGGGTGTCCGGGCCAGCTCGCGCGCACCTCGACTAATCCCCCGGACACTGATAAGGCGACCGAAGTCAACGGGCGTGGCCAACATGGATTTTGAGGTTAGTGGGATTCGAACCCAAGACCTTCAAGAAGAAGGTTGAGTCGAACATCACTAGACCAACCCAGGTTGGTTATTTAATCTATCATTAATCTCTCTTACGAACAAAAATCTCATTAACTATTAAATTCAACGCACACATAAATTCTCATTTCGGATCAAAATATTTTGATTACATTAAAATAAAAGAAGTATTTTTTATAGTCAAGATCAATAAAATTTCGAATTTTTGATACAACTGATTTCTTAATTATATAATATCACATCAAATCATAACATGATCATGATCTCATGAGTTCAATCTATATCTTTAACAGACAAATGACGATTGTTTTCAGAGTTGCTCCCGTCGAGGACTGAATCCGACAATGTGATTTGCTCGTTACTATGGTCGAAACAAAGAGTTCAACACATTTGTTGAGATGAAAGGGAGTTATTCTTAATGATCTTTTCGTTCATGGATTGTACCGTATTAATTAGTAGTAGTACAATTTTGCGTGCTCTTTTATGACAACCATAACCTAGTACGAATTTTCATACTTGTGTGGAAGTGTTGATGCAATTTAAGTACAAGTAAATACTTGTGGCACCTTTACACATGTGATATATGTGAATATGCAAAGATATCAGGCCCTTTGATGATCCAATGCCGCATCATTATGGATGTCACGTGATATTAAAATGGGGTCGTAAACTTTAGTCACATGATGAATGATTATTTGTGCACAATAAATCGCGTCACATATAAAATAAAAAAAAAAAGACTGTTTCAGAAACAATCACGAATTTGTGCCTCGAAAATGTATACGCCTTCTGTGAGAAGAAGTGGCCGCCCGAGTATGTTGTTGGTTACTATTGCAACAATGCGTATGAAGTAGTCGAACAACATATAAACACGAATAATATGTATGTTTTATTAAAACGAAAAATTAAGCTGATCACAGTCTTTCGTTCAAGTCTTTCTATGAAAAACAAATATATCAAGTGTTAGTAAGAAAGAATTTAAGAAATCACACAAATCTAATATCATTTGGTTTAGAAGCAGATTAGTTTGTATAAAACAGCAAATACAAAGTGTAATACAAAGAGTTTTATCTTAAAACAACTATCATGTAAGAAATTAAGAATGAAGTTAAGAAGTTCCATATCAAGGAGAAATGGAAAAAATTCAAGAAATTGAAGATGAAGTTTAAAAATAATTAAAAGGGTTTAATGACATCAAGAAGTATTAATGAGAACTAATAAAAAGAAAGTTCTATATTTGTATTATAGATTGATAAGGATTTAAGTGTTATCTGTAGCTTAAAATACATACTTTTGAGTAAGTATTTGTCAACTGATTGTGCAAAGTAAGTTCATCAAGATTAATATTTAGGGAAAAACGAAGAAGCTGTATCAAATGTAATTAAGTTGACTGTCACTGCTCATTGTGATTGGTTGATTTTCTTGAAATTTATTTTGTTTTTAAATTTTTAAATTTTATATTTTAAGAAAGTGACAGTTAGATTACATATTTGTGAGGGTTGCAGCTAATACAGGCTATAATAACTACAGCTCCCACATCCCAAATATATCTGGAGAAAGAGTTTGTGCTGAAATAGTTTTCAAATAGCAATAGCGGAGACCGTTTTCACCACACAAATTCAATGATTTATAATTAAAAAAAATCAAAATTAAATTTGAAAGTATAATTTAAATAAATGAGTGGTGAAAAATG
The DNA here is from genome assembly GCA_035668315.1 of Drosera spatulata. Lineage (NCBI taxonomy): Eukaryota > Viridiplantae > Streptophyta > Magnoliopsida > Caryophyllales > Droseraceae > Drosera > Drosera spatulata. The sequence goes on from JAOVYX010022666.1 coordinate 6,558, forward strand.
GACTGCAAGAGCCAACTTCTCAACTGCTACGGCACTCTTCATTTCCCCAATATATATATGCATTATATAAAATAAAATTAATATATATTCACATAGTAAAACAAAATTGAAGTCTTTATTATGCAAATTAATTATATCTTACAATATATAATTATTCTCTCCCATGAGTGTAAAACCATATAATTAGGTCACGATAACAAATATTGCATCTATTTGTTTAGGCTATTATGCAATCTAGGGGGGAAGAATGTAGTATAACTTCAATTTAGAGCTTTATAATTACTACTATACCTACCTACTTTGAATGTGCAATTAATATTATTGTGAGATGAGAGATATGTACTTATAATTGTATCTCATAGGGTACTAACTTGATCTTTTTTTTTTCCATCTACAACTTTGACCATATAATGGTGCATAGTTATTGCCAAGATTCCCAACACTAGTTAGCTATAGTTGTAATTATGCAAGATAATTAGAGGGTGTTCAATGAAGATACATTCTATGGGTAGGAAAAAGCCCCTGATAACAAATGGTCATGCCAAAGAGATAATCTGTAGTATATCCAATAACATTGCAAAAGGTCCTAAAAGGTTTTTGGTTAATGACTTAAGAGGTCCAATTAGAGTCGAGATTAAGGAATCAGAATCGGATCATATGTGGAAAATAGCGAAGGACAGATAATGAGTCTACTTTTATAGAGCGAATTGAAACTGACATTTTATGAGATGATCAGAGTGTGAAAATTCATCTTTAGGTAAACATGGATCACAAAGCAACTGGCAAAATGTCATGGTTAAGAAGATTTTGATAACAAAAATGACAGTTGAACTTTCGAATCGATTGAAGCAATGCAGGTGTTACAATGTATGATTGAGTCGAGTAACAACAAATGTTGATCATGAGCAAATGCATTGAATTGATTGCTTCATTTTGTCAAAGACAAGATTTGTGAACTTAAAAAAACATGCATTCCTCAAATTAATTCAGTTCAAGTGTCAAAATGTTGATCTATAAATGGAAAACAAAAATGTTCATAATTTTTCCTATACGTTGACAACAAGAAATAACACCATGATGGTGCCAAGAATGAGAGTGAAATTACTTGGACTTGCAATTAAATTCCCAATAGTGTGATCAAAAGTCTTCCAAGAAAATAGCAACAAGGAATTGTACTTGCACAATTATGAACTTAAATGGCTGCTGCTAGATAAGAAGATACATATGTAACATAAATGCCATTTAATGGACTGAACCTAGCTCTTGTTGTAAGAAGATCATAAATATACTCAAACTCATGAGATATAATTATTCCATGAACTTCTAGTGTCTAAGTTATTCTAAACATTATCTAAGGAACACGACCATGTTCAATGACAATTGAAGAAAATAACGGCAGATCGGGGCTGCTGTATATAGTATTGTACTCCTGGTATACAACCGTCTGATGGTCGTTTACAACATTTAAAAATAACAAAATACTGTATACTGAATTACTGTACATCATTCTCAAACCATAATTAAGGGTAATCAGGTCGGTTTGATTTTTACAATCCAAAATCAAAATCGAATTGATTAATTAGTCGATTTAAAAATCAAAATCAAAATCATTTATTAATCGGGTCGATTTTTTGTTTTTGAATGGTTTTGTTTGTACGGTTTTTAGAGACTTTTTACGATTTCGTCTTATATATTTGGAGATTCTCGTTCATTAAAAAAATGTTATAAATTTTTATTACACATATTCGCAAAAATAAATTAGATATATCAAGTTAAAAAAAAGAACGATATAAACTATACTAAAAGTATATGAACAAATAGAAAATATGATTGAAGTCTTTTATTTCCATTTCTAAAAAAAAGTAAAGACAATATCCACAATACTATGAAATTATGTTACCTTAGATTTAAAATAATGCAATCTATTTGATATTTAAACTTGAAAATTTTATGTAAAACAAATACGATAATTAATTTAAACGGTTTGATAATAAATCACAAACGGTTTGATTAATCTGTTTATCATCGATTTCTTGGTTCGATTCGGTTTTAAACATCGGTTTCATTTTTTAAACCAAAACCAAACCATTTAATAATTGATTCAATCGGTTTTGATTAATCGATTCGACCTTCGTTTTAACGGTCTTAACCACGTATTTCCCATAAAATAATTAGTTATGCGTAAACATAAAAACTTGTACTCTGCAGCTTTTACGTCACGCACGAGCAGGATAAGTTATTGATCATAAACGACTGATAAGATTCAGCCACCGGGACTGATTTCTCAATGGTCCATCGCCTATAAACAAGTCTTGATTTACTCGTGGCTTAATCTGAATCGCCCGGCACATTCCGCAATGACCTAATCACAATATAATGAAGCGATCATAACTGTTCAAATCTACGTTCATTGTCGATGAGCGATGAATTCACAGTGAAATTGACCAGGACGGATCAGCATACTTAACTTCTTTGACAGAAAGCGATGCTAAGTACTATAGTGTACTGATGAATTTGCTGCTCTTTAGACCGTACTAAAAATTTGGTATGAATATATAATAGATAATAGGCAAACCAGCAACTAATAGTATAGTAAACATGTCCTAGGAACAAATATTAACACATAGCACCCAGAGCAATGAATGTTCAAGATATAGTAACAGTACTACAAGTAGTAACCCAATTCAAGGATATAGCTACTTCATATCTTACAACTCTGATACCAAATTAAACCGTGAATTTCTCGATAAAAATGTGAATCCATGGCCAGGCAAATCTTTGAGGATTTGTAAAGGTTCAAGCAGGTGCCTTCCCTCCCAGTGTACATGACCCACTACAGAGCAATCAGTTCTGACTGGCTTAGCCAAAAGACATTAGTATATATGAGTAGCAAAAACGATGCCAAAGCGCTCAGCACGAAGAGATTATCATCATCATCATCAACAGGTGCGATTTAACTGCACTTTCTTCCACAAATCATACAGGTTCTATGGTTCGAGTGAAATACAAGCACAATACTTTGAGCCTATAATGAACAGGATCGGCATTCGGACCGACTATTCGAGAGCAGAACATACAGCGAACAGCACCTAAGAACTCTTCAACTCCTCCTTACCAGTTACTACGACACAAAGGTCATAATAAAAAAAAATTAATCAGTTGGAACGATATGACAAAAGAATTTGTTGTTGATCACCAATTCTATAGACAACTCGAGTTGAAATCATATCTCAACCTCGTATCCATTCTCTCTTGTTCTAGCCAACATCTTCGTATATCATAGGCCGAACCAAAAATCCAAAAAAAAAAAAAAAAAAAAACTGGGGGGAAAGGGCAAACAGCTAATTTGCAAGAGCAACGGATACAGAAACTCGTCATACCGAAAATACAAGGACATTAGGAACACCTACATTATAGGGAAGACGAAGGGGAGGAGTGTTAGAGCGCTGATGCCGACAACAGGAGTTTAGTTGCGATCAGAATCTTATCTCTTCCGTGAGACTCTGGTTCCTTGTCATGGACGGAAGTCGTCCACCTCACAGCACGAGCTATTCGATCGACTTTGTCAATCACCTCGGGGGAGTCCCGGACGATGAACGTCCCGGAGGGACGTAGTATCCTATCCACCTCCACTATCAAGTCCACGAGATTGCATCTGCAATAACATGACAAAGCATAAAAGCTTACGAGCAAGAGATCATGAGCATAAGTAACCCATGGAATGCCAAAATGTCATAGCTGAAGCGCAAGACGATATTCCGGTGCCCACAAACACACTCATCCATGGAATTGGTATATTCACACTTGCATTCACCAATCACACCCAAATCGCGAAATAAGAAACTGCAGATGTCACACGTAAACCACTTGGAACGAAGTGTTCAATGTTTAAGTCAGTACAGAACTTTCAAGTTTACCCAGAGAGGAGGGAATCCAATGGTAGTATGTCAATACTGAGACATTGATGCTGACATTTTCATATCAGAGTATCAGTTGATTGAACAGATATACAAGATACCAGGGTCACCAGTCATTTGTTTCCCTACCGTGAATCGACTATGTATAACTATCACCAGCTCCATGACTCTTGGGTAGCAAATTATTCATTTCTCCCCTACCCAATTGTTTCACATATCAATCAGCATCTATTTGCATAAATTAGAGCGTCTAATTGTATCCATTAGAGTGTCATAGATCCAATAAAGCCCCATAGCAGCATATGCTGATCCATCACCAATCGTCTTCACCTTGATTGGCTTAATACACTACATGCCTAAAGGGTATATATATTCCAATAATATACTGTTAATAAGAATCGAGAGACTATGGATTAAGACACTGAATTGCAGAACTGCGCCCGAAAGGCTGAATTGCAGAAACTGTGAAGCTATACTGAAATGATTAAAATACTAATTGATGACTCGCAAACTTGCACACACACGCCACGTGTGGTGACTTCTGTTACTAAATCAGTAATACTTGGACCATCAGTATTAAATAAAAGAAGTCAATCATAATGAAGTCTTGATTCACAATATTTCTGTTGAAAAACAGCAAGCTTGATCCTAAATCTAAATCTCTGTTAACAACCAAACTAGAATTCTGGTAAAACTGAAGAAGGGAAATCATGAAAAGTTCCACTAATTAAAACCCAAAATTATGAAATGCTGTCAAATATATCAGCAAAATAGCTGACAGTAGAATACCTGTTTTTGCCAGAAGTATTATCTTTTGTGAGTGACTCAATGTTAACCACATGAATAAGATCATACGATCGAGGATAAGTTGAGAAGGGCTCACACCTGCAGCAACAGAGACAAAATGGTTATTTGCAGGTACTCATTATTTCGTTGTTTTTTTCCCTTGGTAATGAACACTTATCAATACAAACTACTTCTATTTAACAAGCAGGAATGGATGAATATTAGGAAGGCACTCACTATATTTCCTTAGAATTGATTGCATTAGTTAGACGTGCAGGGAGAGATTGATATCACTTGTATCAAATCTTACAGCCAATGGAACAAGTCTCATAAGTATAGACTTACCAGTCATGGTAGACTCCAATAAGACCTCGGTCATATATTATATCCAGTGTCAATGGGTTGCGTGGAGGAACAACATTCATAACCCAAACAGGGTCGGATATGATTGCTGCAGCGAAGCCACCTAAAAATGCATTCATATCCATAACATTGCGAATGGATGGAGTACCAAGCTTCACGTTCAAAGAATTCTTATAGTATGTAACCCTCCTCGTCCATCTTCTGCTATCTGCTTCGAAAACATCACGACCATTTTTAATTTGAATAGCCCGCAAAGGAGCTGTAGATAGCCTCTGCGGCCACTTTGGCATATTTCCAACCCCAAAGTCCTCTTTTTTACTTTGTATCCTGCTCACACACTTCTTTAATGAGAAGTACCTACGAAAACCATTTAGGATCAGAAAAGCCTCATTTTTCTCTTGTTCTCCATATAAAGCTATAGGATAAAACTTGTGAAGCATTCACCAAGGAATCATGTTTGCGATTTTAGAGTGAAGGTGATTACCAAGCATAACTAGAATCATCAGACTCGTCACATGGTTCGAGTCCAAATTCATTTTGGTTTGGAAGACATGAGTCTCCAATAGGTTTTTTCCAGATGGCAGTATTCCCATCAACAACAATCAGCTCATAACACAATGCTCTAGCCACTCCCTGGAGATCAAACCATTCTTTCTCTTGTTCAACCCACTGGACTGGCGGGCCGGAAATCACCAGATACCCACCTGGTCGGAGTAAGCGATCCACTTCAATGAAGTATGTTGCATCTGCAGCTCAAAATCACATCGCCTGAGAACCTTAAAAGGTAGTAAATGGATTTAGAGAACTCTAGCACAAGACACTCATTCTAGGACTCACTGTAGGCTGTGAAAGGGATAAGACACCTAGAGCAATGCATCAAATCAAACGAGGAAGCCGGAAATGGGAGCCTGCGAGTGCCAAGCATAGCAACAAAAGCCGGTATCCCTCTTTCCAGTGCAAATTGAATTTGTGCCTTATGCGAATCTCTGGGAGCAAAAGAAAGGGTTAAAATATTTTGAGCTAGTAGGTAACCCCCAAAACTAGCTACCTGCACAAGAAGCGAAAAGTTCTTAAGGTCGTGGTAACGAAAGAAAAGACGCAATCGGTTAGTGCAAGAAAAGTAGAGTATCCTACCCCACATCCCATGTCCAGAGCAGTCCTCAAAGTTCCACCGGCCATCGGAATATACAGCCCAAGTTTCTCAATATATTGGACAGCCCCCTCCGGAAACATAGTGCCTCCACCTGGAAAAATGAAATATGGACCTTCTTCTTTCATCCATCCCTGATGACCTTTTCTATCAGCGATTTTGTTGTATGGCATGTTGTCGTGCCAGATCTGCAAGATGATAAATAAGTCCAAGGAACAGGTAAGCATCAACGGTTACCATGCAGAAGAAGTCCAGTGCATCCCTTCAAACCATGAATCTCAACATCAAGATGAGGAATTCCCACCAATTACGTGTTAAATCACACATGTTGTGTACCACAACAACAACAACAACAACAACAAATCAAGCCTTTATCCCATCAAATGGGATCGGCTACATGAATACGACGGCATCATTCCAATCTGTCATGTATATCATCTTCTCTGTAAGATTATGCCATAATAAAAAGGAAATAAATATCAAGCAAAGTTCTGCCACTTCCTCCTAATATATTCTCAGAATGGAAACAATAACACAAGAAAATGGGAACGAAAAATGAAAGCAATGTCTTCCCCCCATTTAAAAGAAATAGGAGAAAGCAAAAAGGAACTCTTCCCACCATTCAGAAACTCCTTTGTCATTGAGTGGTTTTGCCTCCATATACAAAATAATCCTAAAAGTTGCTTCAATTGTATACACTTGGATTTCATCCTCGAATAATCTAGGGAAAAACATGCACATCTGCATAGCACTTGCCAAGATCAGTAATCTGCTTGACTGAAAGCAATTAGCAACAGATCAACATGAGTTTCGATTCACTATCATACCCACATTCAAACTCAACACTCATCTGTACTATTAACTGATCTCTACTGATGGCATCCATCTCATAGCTTTCCTCCATTCTCCCTAACTTCCAACGGTACACCTCCTCTTGATCATACAGGGAAAGCATTACATTTTGGGAAACATACACATTTTCACCAAAGAGCATCAAATCAACTACGAAAACAGCTAGATCAATCAAAACACCACACACGATCTCTCATTCTCCCTCACCTTATGCAAGCTCTCGGGCCACTGAACCGGCACCTTATACCCACTCGGATTCGGAACCAAACACAACTGCATCTCCTCCGCCCTCGGACAATGCCGCTCCCTGTAATAATTCATCTCCCTACTAAACCCACTATTCCTTTTCGGATCCTCACAGGGCATATAATCCACATACTCCGCCCCGCACACCTCGATCACCGTCCCTTTCCCCCCTCTCCCACCCTTCCCCACCATCACAGACTCCACCAGCTTCTGCCTCTGGCGGGGGTCTTCGAGCAGGGACTGGCGGCCCGAGGCGGCGAGGGAGTCGCCGAGTGGAGTGAACACGAGGAGGAAGAAGACGATGACGATGAAGAAGAAGAAGAATGTGATGAGATCGAGGAGGTGGAGTCGCGTTGGGGATCTGTGATGGTGCTTGGATGATGTGGTGAAGGGGAGATTAAGGTGACCCATTCGTGGATTTGGGGTGAATTGAAATGGGTTGGGGTTGGATTAGGGATTTGAGGAGGAT
>JAOVYX010022667.1:0-14338 GCA_035668315.1 Drosera spatulata
CTCAGGATGGGTTTTGGTGTATGGACTAACGAGAGCCGCAGTCAATACAATAAGTGGGATGCAATTTGCCGCTCAACCGTACAGGTCAGTTGCTTCCTTCACAGCTATTTTTGTGTCCCTCGATACTTACGGTGCCATTGCTTTTTCTGAACAAGACGGAGGTGCATATCCTGTTGCAAAAGTCTTGTGAAATCAACCATGTTTGTGAACCTTTTGATAAAAAAGCACTTGTGCGCTCAATTGTGCAGGTTTTCGCTGGAGCCTGGACTGCAGTGTTCGTGTATCTCGACAACGAGGGTGCATGGAACATAAGGGCAGAAAATCTCGACAGATGGTATCTAGGACGAGAAACATACATCAGAATCATCAACCCGGAGACGAGTAAGACAGAGTTTGCACCCCCTGTCGACGTGCGTTATTGTGGACCTCTTGCTTATTTGCAGAAGTATGTCTCTCTGCTATGTTATTTCACTTCATCTCAAAGTTGGTATTTCAACGTCGTATTTCACTACTCTCTTCCATTCTTTTGCCCTTTCAGGGACCCGCCTCTGTCTAATGCATCCACCACTCAGAATCGGCAGTTACTCTTCACGATGCTGATCGCTCTATTGGCAGCCATTTTCTGTCTACACTGAGTTTAGTTGAACCATTGCTCATGAACAGAGTGACATTATGGTCGTAGTTATCGTCTCTTTAGAGCTGTTTTTCTGATACAAGATTTTTCGGAGTTTTAGTAGACATAGGAAATGTTCACCAGGGTTAGAAAGAACATAAAGTTTAGCTGTTAGCTGGAGAAGTAAGCGCCGAAGATGGTTTACTTACGGTATATGTTCTTCTTGATGTAGGAACTTATCATTGATTGGTTGGTTTAGTTGAATTCCGTTACATTTTCTGTCATGCTCTATCTTTTATATGGTTCCGCTGAAGTTAAATACATTAGAATGAATAATTGAATCTATGTTCTCCTTATTTAATTAAACCATCAAATCTCAATTCGATTCAAATTCTCCGTTCAAAACTATAGATTTTATTGAGAGCGACTTCAAGCAGACACAGATATGCAAATTCTCCAGCAACTGATTGGCAAATGGTTGGCGATTCAGTTCCATATGTCAAAAGTCTGTCGTGGAGACTCTTATTCTGATGCTCCTGTTATAGGCATGGATGATGAACTCTTAACAGATTGAGTAAAATAAGTATACCCTATGTTTTCCTTGGATCAAATGTAGAACTTGTTACCAAGTCATAAATCAGGGTTGGGAAGATAGTAGAGTGAACCCATTGATGGAATTGATGGAGAATTGATGGAGAAGATGAAGATGAAGATGATGCAGTGGAGTTTAATGGGAAGATGGGAAAAGGTTATAGGTGCAGTTGGCAAAGGCACTGTGGAGGCAACTCCTGTCCGTACGACAACGTCATTGTTCATTTTCATGGTTCCATGATTGCTTTAGAAGCACCAAAGTTGCAACCTAGATGAGTTTAATAGTCACACTGTAGTTTCACACATGTGAACGACAATCCGCATAATAGGAGATCAAAAGTGAAACTTGCGGGTATTTTATGTGATTTGCCTTGATAACAGAGTGATTAGATTAGACATGGCATGCTCGAAATCTAATGGAGTGCAGTGATGCATGACAGTATAGGGGTTCTAGTTGGTTCATTGCGAACAGAGTACTTGCTTAGCAGCACTTCAAAAAGGCTACAACGATTAGAGAGGAATGGAAGATACCAAATATACAGTCGAGATTCGACTCAAGATCATCGGTATCAAACTACTCCATTGAAGCACAACGAGAGTAGGCGAAATTAATCAGCGAAGAGTATCTGCTAACAAAAGAAGCACGCTGACAGCTGACATGCGAGGGTCATGATGGCACAGTCGAGCAAAGTTCTCCAGGAACATAAGAGGGCACTAAGCAACATTATAAGTGATAAAGAACACCGGAGACGCATATGCGGATGAACAACTGCTTTGATCATGTAAACCCACAAGATCATACTGTGACAAGTGATAATCTACACAAGTAGGCACGAAGCAACATAATAGCCAATGGCTGCCAATACAGTGGAATGTAATTCATGGAAGGCAATGAATCAATGGACTCTGAAGGGAAAGAAAATACATGCCCAGAATGCAAAACATCGTTTTCTTGCCTTGAAATTTGAAACTTCCAAAGCCAAAATGCACATTGCACCTTTTTCTCTCCGGTTAGAGACGACGAGGAGCACAATGAGCTACATTAACAATATGTGTAATTTCTATCCATGATCACAACTGCATGAACCTTGTTGTATTTGCATTCATCTCTCCTGAGCGACCATTCATTCCTCGTATTCCTCTGTTTGCAAATCCGAGAGGGGTGAAACAAGGGTCGGAACATAGTTGACAACCTGAGCACCACCCAAACCTTCCAATAACGGAACATGTTTCAGCTTATTCTTACCCAGTTCGACAAACTTGACAGTATATGGATCAAAGTATATCAAACGTTTCTCATCTACTCTAAAGTAGAGAAAATTTCCACCTCCACCAAGCAGATGAAAGCGAACACCATCAAGCCGGACCAACTTAGTCCAATAGTCCCCTCTTACCAAGCATTCCAATCTCCACCGCTCAACGTTCGCAACAACATCACTTTCCTCCCACACACACAAGCTCCCATCTGTAACACGCAACCTGCAACCGTATTTTCCAAACTCAGAATACGGCATCCAATTCAAAGACACCTTCTCATCCACCATATCAAACCGAACAAAGTACTTCTCCGAAGGATCCGACCTCAGAGTCACGAGATAATACCAGTTGTCATCGACGTACACTCCATTTCCATGACAAACCTGAAACTGATAAGCATGAATGCCCGCGAGAGTCCTCCACTCTCCCGATCCCAGCGAATAAACATACACCAACGTATCCACCCCATGCTTAGACATATAAAACGTAACAATCCTATAATCATCAACTTCCTCACATAGCCAAAGAAACACTCAAATCCTGAACAACATTCTCTATTTTCCGATACCGAGATGTGATCGGATTATAAACATGGAAATTATCCGCCACAATCCGACCCGTACTATACGTAACAACACAAACCAACCCATTACACGATCCAATCAGAAACGACCGATCGCTCATCGACCCACTATAATTATCCTTCACAAGAAACTTAACAGAGGGCTTCCTCCCATTCCCATCAATTCCATCAACTTCGATCACATGATCCGCTACTTGGGTCGATGGGTCGGGCCCGTTCGGGTCCGTGTTGTTGTAGAGACGGATCGATTTCATGAATAAGCACATCGACGAGGGATCAAAAGGGTGCGCGCAAAATGGGATTTAGCGAAATGGGGAGTCGAGATTTGGGAGTTTCAGTGTTTTGATACTGATTTCAATCGACAAAGGGATTTGACGGGTAATCGTGAGAGGATTTCTGAGAAGATTAGGTCTTGAGGGAGAATGGGATTGTCGAGATTGTGGTTTTGGTGATTGATTGATGATGGATTGTGATTGAGTTCCGCCATTGATTTAGGATTTCGAGGTTAGGATCAACCGATTAGGGTTTTGGTGGGACGAGGGGAAAATGGAGCAGGATAGGAGAAGGGGAGTTTAATACGGGAAGAAAATGTGCTAAAAATGGCTATAGGCGGTTAACTCGCTTTGTCCACAGTGATTGTAGTTTGGTATGAACCGAAATATTAAGGGTGATCCAGGTCAACTTTGATTAGGAAGGATTATATAGTCAACATCATTTATCCGTTGATTTGTGAGATGAACTGTTAAGATTTAAAGAATTTTCGTTATTTTCGGGGTTCTTTTTTCGGAAGGATCAATCCATCCGGAAAAATGAATCCGGAAAGATCATTGCATTGTTTGGTATATCCGGGATTCTTTTTATCGGATAGAGATGAGTTTGATTTTAATCCAACCGTTTATTTTTCAAATGGATGATTGGTCTTTATTGATTGGATAAACTTACGTAGTCAACTTGGATCGTGAATCATCTTCCAATATTAAATATATTTGTTTGTATATTTTTATTTTTATTTTTGATTTTTTTTGGAAATAAGTGTCTAATTACATTTTAGGTTTAATTGCTCATATCGCTGTTACATGTTACAAGTACGATTTGCGGATAGCAATCTGAAACGAAATGAGCCATAACATGTGCAGCTTCATTTGTTTCTCTAGGTATCCACGAGCAGTGAAACTCCTGAAAAAAATGTAGCTTGGTCAAAACATCTGGAATAATGCCTCCTGCGTATGAGAGGTCTGGCTTGTCATCCATGAGCATCCACGCGGACCACGTGAATATCAAAAAAAAAAAAAAAAAAATCAGAAAAAGTGTAACTAGCATTTTTCTTGAAATGAAAGCTAGAAGGCTTGATTTAGTACTTGGTTTTGCCAAGAATGATTATAGTCATTCGATGTTTTATGAGGACAACAATAAAAAGTCTTATCGTCAAAGTCGATATAATCCCATTACACTTCCTCCATATTTGTCACAGTCATTTTATATGAAAGAATTAAAGATACGAAACAAGAAAAACAATAACGAGAACACAACAATTAACATAGGGAAATCTGAACATCGAAAAAAAACCCCACAAGAACACCACCATAATTACGGTAGCAAATCAGTATGAAGACGATCAAGAGATTACAGAGTCGTCACAGATCATAATAGATCACCAACCCAAACCATAATCTTCTATATCACATGATAAATCCATAATAAAGATATATATACTGGATCTCAATAAAAAACAGCTCGAAAAAGATAATAAATCCAGACAAGCTGCGTCCGGACGCTTTGAGCATTCTCCCGAAAAGCAAAACCTGCTTTGAGCGGGACCTCCGTACTTGGTGAGCGATGCGCACATTCCTAGTGAAGGATTCGACAACCTTAACAATCTCTCAGTTTTTGAATGCTTCACAACAACGGATGCCACCCCAGCAGTTAACCGTCTCACACCAACCGTAGTTCTACACCAACTGAATTTTGAAAGACTCACTGTCTTAGTCAAGAAATCGGCTCCATTAAGGGACTCGTCGACCTTTTCCAATAGCACCACCTTCTTCTCAACCTTTCCTCGGATGAAGTGATATTGAATGTCAATATGCTTCGCACGAGAATGATATGCTGGATTCCGAGCCAAGAAAATACCTCCTTGATTGTCACATTTCAATTTCATGGATTTAACTCGAAAACCAAGCTCATGACTTAGTCATCTCAACCACACGGCTTCTTTACATGCATGAGTCAAAACCATGTACTCGGCTTCAGTCGATGAGAGCGCTACTACACTCTATCTTCTACTCATCCAACTTACTGTTGTACCAAATAAACTGAAGACATATCTTGTAAAGATTCGAAAAATTTAAGATAATTAATTTTCTAAAAAAACAGTATATTATTGAACGTTGTAATTTATACAACGGGATTATATAATTCATTTTTCAAAATCATGACAAAAATATGATAAGGACCCGAAAAATTCCGTAAAATTTAGTTTCACGATAATTAACGTGAATAACAAATAGTCGTACGTTATAATTTATTTTACGAGGTTAAAAGGCTTGTTTCACGATATAATAAGAAAAAAAATTATAAAATATGAATGAAAAACAATCCTAATATCGAAATACGTGAAAAGACAACCCTATTTATACAAAAATGACCTAAACTTAATTTTGGTATTTATTATCCTTTATGTCAATTTCTACTCCACCTAAATTAAGTTATTTATTCACTAATTACCCACTAAATACCCACTAATTATTCACTAAAACTATTTTAATTGATTTAGTTTTTTTATAAATATAAACTCTTTTCTCCTTGAAAAAATTCTTACAAACATAAAAACACTTTTTGTCATGCAAGGGAAGAGATAAATAAGAAAAAAAAAGAAGGAGAGTTTGAAGAGAAGAGGAGAAGCCGACGAGGATCTGTCATCATTAATATGAGAAGATGATAATCTTTTTTAAAAAATTTATAAAAAACCATAGACTCCGTGACAAATTCCAATTTTAATATATGTTGAATCCTCACATGTCTAGTTTTAGATAAAATTGATAGATCATGATTTAGAGTTGTGAATCTCAAGATATAAATCAAAACATGCGGATATGTTAATCTATAAAAATTTGTTATAAGGATCACTTTATGACTTGATCTGAAATTACACAAAAAGAATTAGAAAACGAACCTTATATCAATGGAAAGGTCTTGAAGTCTAGTTTTCAGAACAGTTTAAAAATTTATATTTGGAGTTGTGTTTAAGGAGTTATAAGTTGATTAGTAAAAGATCAAACTGTCTAATCTAGCATAAAATATAAAATTGAATGAATAAACTGCTGTTATTGATAAAATTGAATGATAGAAACTTTAATTTAATGAAAAGATTATGAAGTCTACTTTATGTAGAATTTTACGAAATGATTTTTGAAGCTGTCTTAGAGAAATTATAGATTTAAACGTGTCGAAGGATCATCTTGGATAGAATCCGAAAATGAATCGTTTTGACCCCGAAACAACTCCAAATGTTCATAAACACTTCTAATGATGATAAATACATAAATCATCATCATGGACTATCAAAATAAGTATCAAAGACTTTTCTTACAGCTTGACATTACCACATAATATTACTATGATGGTTTTTCAAGAAATACGAATAAATATACTTAATTTCATAACATGAACAATCATTCACAAGGGTGTGTCTTAATATGCATATCCTATTATATTATAGGACTTGGAGACGCTACTCCGTCACTTGAAGATGAGATTGAACGTGTGCATGCCAAGAACTGTGATAAAAGATAACGTTCAGATTTATTATGTGTGACGATGCATGTTATTATACCGTGAGTATAATAATATGCATTGGAATCTTTGGATGTAGTCAGTAAATGTGGCTGACGTAAAATACTGTCTGTAACTGTTGTGTGCTATGTGCTACATACTGAGTGTTGTGGAGTGTTTTTGCATGGTATATGTTATGTCTTGTTTATTGGTATAATGAGGATGAATGTGTGAAAAGAGTATAAATTCATAAATTGATGAGATAACAATGTGGTATAAAACACAAAGAGCGTTGTGTCTGTCACATGTGTTATACAGTGACTTGGTGGTGACATTCTTTCATCGACCTTTTGGTATGAGGGTATATCACTACAGGAGACCCTGGGCTTCGGTTTGGCTGATCCCCTTTCGTGGATGTCCCTTTTGCTACAGTGACTTGGTGGTGATATTCTTTCATCGACCTTTTGGTATGAGGGTATATCATTGTAGGAGATTCTGGGCTCCGATTTGGCTGATCCCCTTTTGCGGATGTCCCTTTTGCTAAAGCTGAATAAAGCTTATCTATGAAATTGAATAAGTCTCGTCAAAGTCACAATTATAACCTTGAGGGTATCTATTGTCTGTCGTCTCTGTGTGATTGGCATGATGGTAAGTATAACAAAGTCTTGAGTGAACTGTTGAGTGCAGCAGTGCATGAGACTTAGACTGGGGACCTGTCGTGTCCTAGTGTCATTGTCTCAGTTTGTTTGATATGGAGGTCTTGACTGTCATTACTATAAAAGATATGATGGTAGTAAATGACGTCGATAATGTCTGGAGTGTCGATGGACGCATGATTTTGAGCATTGTTACGTGGTGTCAAGTGTGCTTATGTGATTAGGGTGTATCATCGGTATGCTTATGATGATAATTATGGATGGCAGATTAGCATGATAATTGTAGAGTGCTGCAACAGAAGATCCAAGTGGTCATTTCCTTTTTCTTTTATTATCTTCTTCTCTCGTGTAATCCCTGGTAAGGGGGCCGACACGTTATTGAGTTCCTATAGCTCACGGTTACTATTTTTCCGTGTCTTTCCTCTTCTCTCTGTTACAGGAGCAAGACTTGGAGAGAATTGTGATCTAAGTTTTGATGCTTAATGTAAATTTCGCAGCGAAGGTGATATTCTGAGTAATGATTGAGTGGATCAAAAATTTCTAAACTAATGATTTATAAGTGAACTTATCTTAATTCTTTGAGTAAGTCAGGATGTATAGTTTTTACCTAGTTGGGGCGTTGGGTTCAGCGACAATGACGTCATATGTATCATTAATAATTAATGAAAAATCGGGACGTTACATACCCACTGGTAGACCGTCTGCTATCTAAGTCACCACCCCAATCAGAATCCACATAACCATCAAACTGAAGATTACTCCCACTACCCATACCTCTAAAACACAACATATAATCAGAAGTGGTTCGAAGATACCTGAGAACTCTCTTCACGGCTGTCCAATGCTGTTTTTCAGGATTTGACATGTAACGACTCAATACTCCCACTGCATGAGCAATATCAGGACGTGTACATATCATACCATACATCAAGCTATCAACTGCACTTGCATAAGGTATACATGATATCTCTTCCGCTTCATCAGTTGTCTTAGGACATTGCTCAGCTGACAATTTTGTACCCAAAATCATTGGAGAACTCTGTGGTTTACAATCTGTCATGTTGAACTTCTTCAACATATCTCCAATGTACCTTTGCCGCCCAAGCCATAATTTTCTGTTAGCACGATCACGAGTAATCTGCATACCCAGGATGAAGTTTACGGGGCCAAGATCCTTTATCTCAAAATTTTGCGCTAGCATACCTTTCACAGACTTGATCATTTCCATGTTGTTCCCAATTAACAATATATCTTCTACAAATAGGAGCAAATAAACAAAATCTTTATGTAACGCCCCGACTTTCCATACCGGAAGACACGTGAGCGTTATGCCGTCACGGACCCAGTCCCTGACAAGGCTGAATAAACCGAATGGTTTTAAGGATATAGAAGTCAAGAAAACAATAAACAATAGCCACAGTCATAGCTTATAACTTCGAATACCTGTTTTAATTACACTATTGGAGCAGAAGCAATACAAATCGATTATTACACCAAACAATATAGACATCTGATCTGCCATAATATCCGAAATACGTGGATTCATCTATATGCACGCAAGCTCACAGTAAGAGCCTTCAGGTGCTGTTGGGGGCATACCTGCAATTGAAAAACATAACCGTGAGCTAATGATCATTCGTTGCAACCTCAGGTGTAAGAATCCCAATTACAGGGAACTTCCGCTACGGTTATGACGACCGCCTAAAGTCCCTAAAATATTTTTATATAATATAGAAAAATATGGGCGCCATATCAACCATCATCGTTTTACATTACTTTATATGGCTTCGTATCGTTTTTAAGAGTCATTCCTTTCTTTGTATTTAATTAGGGTTCATGACTTGACTCAGAAGCGACAACTCCAAGGATATGACCGACTTGAAGTACAGAAATAAAGATGTCAACCAACAACTCCAGGCTACCCAATAGATTCAGTTTTCGCACCTTGCTACTCTGTGCGTCGTCTTGCACCTCTTGTGGGTCTGCATTGAGATAATTTGGGTCTTCCTACAGAGAACAGCCCGTGACCCTGTCACAACGGCGTATAAGCCGCTGCATGCATGCGAAAAGGATATAGGATGCCATCGCTCCCTAGTTAGTTCATACCCGCGACGATGACTCATATGGATAACACTGGAGTGTAATGACTCAAACCCAAGCCACCAAGGCTATTAAAAAATGCAACGAATGATCGCAATGGATCAAAGAAGGAACACCATGTTCGACCTTCTCAATAATTCCGAGGAAAACGACCAACGGTCCAACGAATCCAATGTCGTCCTTATCAATTCAAGAAGGCGATATTTTTTATTCGTTTGCTTTTCATTAGTTCACATGGATAGTGTAACTATACTCCACATCCCCCGTTCCCTTTTTATTTATCGCTCAGAGATCGTTTTTGTTAATTTCTCGAGAGGGTATATATATTATAAGGGTGCATTCTATTTCATTTCGATCCCAAATATCCCTCCACATGTCAAACGTGATCGTATATGCACGTTTGACATTATATTTTCGTGCGTATAGGTTATATATCTCAAATACGTATTTAGGTTTAAGATTCGATGCATGAAATTGTCATTTTCTTGGTTAGAAGGCTGCCGTTGCGGGCGCGACGCCCCAGTGCAGCCAAAATTCCAATTTTTCCTTCGTCGCGGGCGCGGCTCAGGATGGTCACGGCCGGGACTGTTCTGCAGACCAGAACGTCCAGAAAACTTCCGTCCAACGTCACGGAGCCCTCAATTCATACCACAACGCATCCAAACCATTTCACACACATCAAACACATCAAAACATGTCCCAAAGCATGCACGGATGCAAAGAACGCATGTGATCGAATAAAAGAAGCGTCTTGGATGAGTGAGGTTACCTCGAACACGTTTGATTTCCTTAAGCACACGATCACACGGATGAATCCGTTGTTGCTCTTGTTCCTGTCCGTGATGTTGCTGGAGTTGCTGCGGTTGCTGTCCTTTGTCTTGGTTTGGGCGTCGTGATGGTGATGAAGATGATGGCGATGAAAGTGACGATGAGATGAAGAGGATGATGATGATGTTGAGTGGTGCAGTGACTGGAGATGGTGGCGGTTGCTGGTGGTGGCAGGCAGGAAGTGATGGTGGTTGAAGTAGGGAGAATGATGAGTGATGGTGGGAGTGATGGGAGAAAAGTGAAGGAGAGTGCGCGAGAGAGTGGAGGTAGGTGTGTGGGAAATATCCCGTTCCGTCCCACGATACGTCTCGTTCAATCCATTATTTATCCAAATTTCGAAATATATATTCTTCAATAATTTATTTGCATCAATAAATTTATCCCATATATGAAAATATGACCTCTCGAGTCATAATCCATTATTTATGGGATTAAAATCGCGAGTCCTTACGTGCAACGTTTATAATATTATAACGTTGTAACGTTATTCATTCGTAATATTTATTGGCGCGTTCAACTAATCATCCCAAATATTCCATCGTTGTATTTGATTTAGTAATCAAATATTTTTTTGGATTTAAATATATAACCTTTAGGCGTGGCTATTTTAATTCACGACGTTATATTTATCGTCTTTTATTTGCGTTTTATTTACGTACGTACTGTACGTATGTTATATATTCATTTTTAAATTTTCGGATATTACACTTTATCAACCTTCTTCGTGTAGACACAATGATCAACTTCACTGCGAAAAAACCCAAGTTGAAGAATACAGGTGTCAAACTTTTGGTACCAACACCTCACGGCTTGCTTGAGTCTATATAAGGACTTCTTCAACTTACACACCAGATTTTCTTTACCTTTCATCACAAAACCTTCTGGTTGTTTCATGTATATCTCCTCCTCCAAATCATCATGAAGGAACGCCGTCTTGACATCTTGTTGCTCGATCTTCAAATCATAGATAGCAGCTATGGTGAGCATAAACCTGACCGATGTCAACTTCGCTACCGGTGAGAAAATCTGATTATAATCGAGACCTTCAATCTGTGAGTAGCCTTTAGCTACCAGTCTCGTCTTGTTCCTCTTCAAAGAATCATCAGCCTTTAACTTCCGCTTGAAGATCCATTTGCAACCAACTGCCTTACTACCTGCAGGCAACTGACACAAGGTCCATGTCTTATTCCTCTCCAATGACTGTATCTCTTCATTTATAGCGAGTTCCCAATTATTCGTATCATCCATAGACCTCGCCTCCTTCACGCTACTAGGTTCAGCACCTGTAACGCCCAAAGCATGAAATACACCATTTGCACTAGGAGAATAGCGAACAACAGATTTCTTTGGACGTGTAGAAACCCTACGAGTCGTATCTGGTGTCTTCTCTTCAGCAGCAACAGGTATTGGCTCTTGAATAACCACTACCTCATCAACAGAATAATCGGACTGATCTTCTGCTAGATCATCATCTGGACCATCCAATTGATCATTAATCTGATCATCTACTTGACCTCCAGCTGACTCTGAAACTGTATTTGGATTCTGAACATCGCGACTATCATCAAATTGTATTGTCTCTGACAATGCATTCTGACTATCAATTTGATGTACTGTCTTCCTATTTTGTGTTTCAGAAAAAATACCACATCCCTACTGTGGACAACAACCTTGCTGATTGGGTTCTATAACTTGTAACCCTTAATTCCATCCTTGTAACCGATGAAGTTGTATTTTTCAGATTTACTATTAAGCTTGGTTTTTTTCTCATTTGGTACAGAAACATATACATCACAACCAAACATGCGAATATGGGACAGAAACAAAGCTTCGTATAGAGTCATACCTTTCAATGAAGAGGTAGAAGACCGGTTCTTCAAATAACAAGTTGTAGACACTGCTTCAGCCCAGAACCCATGACTCATATTTGCCCAACTGAGCATGCATCTATCTTTTTCCATGAGCATACGATTAAGTCTCTCTGCTATTCCATTCTGCTGTGGTGTGTATACGGAGTAGTCTTCTGCCTCAAGATCCCATTATCTTTACAGAACTGCTCAAACTTATCAGAACAAAACTCTCCATCATTGTCAGTCCACAGTGCTTTGATTTTTCTGTCCGATTGATTTTCAACCATTACTCCAATGATGTAAAGATGCGCACATTTATTGTGAAGGATTCAACAACCTCAATATTATAGCCTTATGAGATGGAGAATTATGATGAATGTGATTAAAAAAAAGGCTCATGTAACATATTTCCTGCATTTCATGGACATCAAATGATGTAAAGATAATCAATCTGGGCTGGTCTAGTGGTGTTCGACTCAACCTTTTTCTTGAAGGTCTTGGGTTCGAATCCCACTAGTCTCAAAATCTATGTTGGCCACGCTTGTTGACTTCGATCAAAGCTTTATCCGATGCTGGTGGGGGTAAAAAAATGATGTAAAGATGATCTTATTATGGAGTCCATCCCAATTGATCAGTCAGCTTTGTAAATTGGAGTAAACTATGAAATTTACTTCATCTTTTTCTACACATCCTTATTATCGAGTCCATCCCTATCTCTTATTGATTTTTATTTTTTTTAATGAGGTATCTCTTGTTGAATGGTTGATTCATCGTTTTGTAAACTATGCCTTAAATAAAACTGGAGCCGCCACCTTATTTTGCACGAGATAATAAAACTCGAGCCATTATGTTCTAAACCAAACCAGCAAAGAAGTAACCTTGCCTGAACCAAACCACAGCTCTAACAATAAAACCACAAAACAAACCCATCATCGGAGAATTGAACTGAACCCCATTCCTCATTACGCTAGCCGCCTTCACCCTCCCATTCCCAAACCACGTAAAACCCTTTCCCCTCACTGCATTCCCCACCAAAACCCCAAAATTTTCATCCGGGTAAACTCCAATGATGCCAAATCGCAACCCCGAATCCCCGAAACCCCCTCTTTTCAAAACCCGTTGATCAAAACTATGCTGATAAGGCGCCAGCTTTGTAACCTGATTGCACTCAGCCCTTCACTTTTCAGAACAATGAACGCTTGCCCACTTCCAATTCCAATCCCAACTCCAATTCAATCTCATGATTCAGTACCACCAATTCCTCAAGTTAGGGAATCCCTTTGCTGGTCTGTGATCGAGGGTCTTGTTGATAGAGGGTTGTATTCATCTGGGCAGGCAGTGCTTCGAAGGATTATATCGAAGTGCTGCTCGGTTTCGAGGGTTGAGGCGGCGTTGAAGTTCGCTATGTTGCGGGGTTTGAGACCTGATGTGGGAACGTATGGTGTTGTGATTAGGAGATTGGTTGATTTGGATGAGACACAGTTTGCAGAGAGGTTTTATGATGAGCTGGTTATGAGGGTTTGTGGTGGTTTCGATGCGAATGTATTGAATTCGATGATTATTTGTTATTGTAAGTTGGGGAAGGTAGGTGAAGCGAAGAGGGATTTCGGGAGGTTGGTTAAGTTGAATTGTTTTCCTTGTAGAGCTGCTTGTGTTGTGCTTATCAGGGAGCTATGTGCCAAGGGTGATGTCTTGGATGCGTATGGTTGTTTTTTGGTATGCATTGATGCGCATGTTGTGTTGGGTTGGCCATGCTTCGAGAGGTTGATTTATGGTTTGTGCAATAGAGGGTATTTAGATGAGGCACGAGATGTGTTTGACGAGATGCTTAGGACAGGTGAGTGTCACCCTGTGGTGAATTTGTACAAGTCGCTGTATTATTGTGCTTGTGCAAAAGGGCGGCCAGTGGAGGCCGAGCTTTTGGGCTGGAAAATGGAGTCTCGGGGATACTTTGTTGATGAGAAGATGTTTACATCAGTTATAAAGGGGTATTGTAGAGGTAGGAGATTGAAAATGGCGATGCGGGTATTCTTCAGGATGCGCAAAATGTATTCTGAACCAGACAATCATGTATATAACACGCTGATTG
>JAOVYX010022668.1:0-14338 GCA_035668315.1 Drosera spatulata
ACTAAACTAACTCCAACTCCCGCCCCCCCCCCCCCCCCCCTAATTTTATTGAGAAGCATGCTACGAATACGATAAAAAGGCAAGAAGAAAAAGAGTTGGAGTGATACAACCTCAGTGTGGCTAGTTGTGATGCAAGCCCGACGGATCCTTATCCCCTTGATGCTCTCCTGGGCCGCCGCGATGAAAGCATGGATACGAATGGAGCTCGTAGAATGTGTCACGTCCCCGAATGAAAGCGTGGAATTGGCAATGAGAATCTCCTGAGAGTCTAAAGTGTGTTGGAACCCTCGCTCCAGCATCGTCCGGAGATCCACGTGGTCTATCTGGATGTTCGTCATCTCCATCCAGAGGCTCGCCGTGTCGTCTTCATACGCCCCATACGAGTCCCCATGTTTGGCGGGCCCTCAATCTGTAGTAGTGCGGGTGCGTCCTCGTCCTCAGCATCATCGACTTTGGCTCCCTCCTCCGCTGCGTCCGCCCAAAAAGGAGGTTGCTCCACTGTTGACGTTGGATCCGGTCGATCCAATTCTTAGTGAACTTCGATCCCTTGAGGCCTATGTCTGTGGTGTTGGTAACAATCTCGGCCTTGACGCATAAGCCCACAATGAGCCGAGGGTGCACCACACGTAGAAGTGTGCGGTTGCTCTAGAACCCGCGAACATAGTCCCGAAGGAACGAGAAGAGGACCCTGCCCAAATTGACTTCCTGTCGTTGCAAAAGCTGAAAGATAGATGAGCCTTCACCGTAGTGATCTCCGAGCGATTCCCGGAGGAAAGAATGTTGTTTATGACGAGATGTTGGATGATGCACGCCTCCATTGTGAGGAAACTCGCTTCAAAGTAGATCGTGAGTGTGCGAGTGATGGCGTCGTAGGTCCACCGAACGTTAGAGAGTCCATAAAGGTGCCGTGTAATGGTCTCGAGGGTGTGGTCGGTGAAAAAGTCTGTGTGGCCGTCGATCATTGGAGCCTGAAGGGTAGGCGAGCAGCTCATTGGTTAGTGTATAGTGCTCGTTGTTAGTGGCCTCATCCTATCACATCATTACCCCCATGAACTTCAGTCACCGTGCGTTCGGGGTGGTCGACCGTGTTGGTGTAGAACTTCACGGCTAATTACTTGTAGGCCGGGTAATGTTAACGATGAAAAGACATCCATCCTCGCTCGTCGATGTTGTCGACGAAGTAGTCCGTTTCCACCACCCTTTCTGCAATGCATTCTCAGGCAAATATGGTTTGGAAACGGTTGGTCGCTTCTTGGGAGGTGAAATTGGCAAGGCTCGAGGGTAGAGAAGGAGCCGGTGCCATCGGCTTGCTCCTTGACGTTCCAACGACCTTCCCTTTATCACGTCCATCGGCCATAATACCATGTTTGATGATCGTTTTTCCTAATGCCTCGCTATGAATTATCGTTTTCTCGTCTCAAAGTATGTCTTGACTCTCATCATAGGCTCTTTTTATTCGACTTGGTACCTATGAAACAAAACAACATAGAGACACATAAGAGTTGCGACAAACTAACTAATTATGTCGGAAACGACTAATTAAAAGCAAGCAAACTCCCTCATGAGTTGCCTCCCACGCAATGCTTTGTTTAACATCCTCAGCCCGACAAAGCCAAGTGCATCAAGGATCCTTCAAGTTGAGCGTTGATGGTGAGCCATTGGCGTTGTCATCAAATATACCTTCAAGCCTTGCCCGTTCACTTTGAAGGTAGAATCTTTGTTCTCAAGTTTAACGATGCCATAAGGAAATACCCCTTTGACAATGAATGGACCCAACCATCGGGATTTGAGCTTGTCCGGAAAGAGTCACAACCGAGAGTTATAGAGTAGAACTTTTTGTCCAGGATAGAACTCTTGGTTAAGCATCTTCTTGTCATGCCATATCTTTACTCGTTCCTTGTAGATCTTGGGGTTCTCATAGAATTCACGACAGAATTCATTAAGCTCATTGAGTTGAAGAAGTCGCTTCGCGTCCATCACTTGCATATCAAAGTTCCAGAATTTGATCGCCCAAAAAGCTCGATGCTCCAACTCAACTGGTAAGTGACACGCCTTTCCAAACACCAATTGATACGGTGAAGTACCTATCGATGTTTTGAAAGCCGTGTGATTGGCCCAAAGCGCGTTATCAAGTTTCTTCGACCAATCTTTCCTTGAAGCGTGGACAGCCTTCTCAAGAATCATCTTCAATTCACGATTGGATATCTCAACTTGGCTGCTCGTTTGAGGATGATACGACGTGACAATCTTGTGTCGGACTCCATATTTTGCCAAGAGAGGATTAAATTTTCGATTGCAAAAGTGCGTCCCTCCATCACTAATGATTGCGCGAGGGGTACCGAATCTTATAAAGAGGTTTTTTTTTCCATGAATTACGTTACCACTCGGGCGTCATTAGTAGGAGTAACGATCACCTTGACCCACTTGGATACATAGTTCACCACCAGAATATATTGATTCTTGAATGACATCGAGAAAGGACTCATGAAGTCGATGCCTCATACATCAAATAGCTCAAACCTCCAACATCACATTCAAGGGTATCTCGTTCCAAGAGGAGATATTCCTGGTTCGTTGGTGTCGATCACAACTTGCTACAAAAATATGAGCATCTTTGAACAAGGAAGGCCGATAGAAACCCGAAGTTAATACCTTAGCGGCCATCTTGTTTGCTCCAAAGTGGCTTCCATATTCCGAAGAATGGAAATGAAAAAGAATGTCGGACATCTTCTAATTATCTTATCCGCATAAGGCTTGAACAAATACAGCTCATCCCACATATAGAAGCGTATATCATAGAGGAACATCTTCTTTTATGGACTAGAAACCTCCGGAGGAAGCAATCCGCTTGCAAGATAATTCACAAAGTCCACGTACCATTGGGCATTGCTCACATCCACCATAAAAAAATTTTCATCCAGAACGACACTTTGATGGGCACCACCTCTTCACCATGGCCTTTATGCTTCTCGAGTCTAGAAAGATAATCCGCTACAATTTACTCCATCCCTTTCTTGTCCTTATTCTTCAAATCGAACGCTTAGAGTAAAAGGACCTATCTAATGAGTCTAGGCTTTGCATCATTCTTCTCAATAAGGTACTTGATTGCGGAGTGCTCGGTGTGGACGATTACCTTCGTGCCGATCAAATATGGACGGAACTTGTCGAAGGCAAAGACTACGGCAAGAAGTTCCTTCTCGTTGTGGCATAGTTGAGTTGAGCACCCAAGAGGGTTCGACTTGTATAATAGATAGAATAGAAGATCTTCTCATTGCATTATCCCAACACCGCCCCAATGATGTAGTCACTAGCATTATATATCAATTCGAAAAAGGAATATCCCAAAAAGGTACAACCATTACCGCAGCGGATACTAACACCCTCTTTAGATGCTCGAATGCCTTAAGGCACTCGTCATCAAAGAGGAAGGGAGTATCCTTCTCAAGTTAGTTATATAGCCGTTTAGTGATCTTCGAGAAGTCCTAGATGAATCGCTGATAGAAACCGGCATGTCCAAGAAAGTTTCTAACACCTTTGATGTTGGAGGGTGGAGGAAGATAGTCAATCACATCTATCTTGGTACGATCAACTTCAATACCCCTAGAAGACACTTTGTGTCTCAAGACTATGCCTTCTCGAACCATAAAATGACACTTTTCCCAATTCAAGACCAAATTGGTCTCAACACATCGTTTGAGTACAAGAGATAGATTCGCCAAGCATGAATCATAAGAAGCCCCAAAGGCGGAGAAGTCATCCATAAAAACCTCAATACAGCAGTCCACCATGTCCGAGAATATCACGATCATGCACCTTTGGAATATAGTCGGAGCGTTACACAATTTGAAAGGTATCCTCCTATATGCAAAGGTACCATAGGGACACGTGAATGTAGTCTTCTCTTGATCTTCCGGTGCTATGGTGATTTGATTGTAACAAGAATACCCATCGAGGAAGCAATAGTAAGAATAACCCGTCAAGCAATCAAGCATTTGATCGATGAATGGAAGAGGGAAGGGATCCTTCCTAGTGTCCTTGTTGAGCTTGTGGTAGTCGATGCACACTCTTCATCCCATCACGATTAGAGTTGGGATTAATCCGTTGTTGTCGTTCTTCACCACGGTCATGCCACCCTTCTTGGGAACAACTTGAACGGAACTCACCCATTCACTATTCGAGGTAGGATAGATAATACCGGCATCTAAGAGCTTCAATACCTCTTTTCATATCGTTTCCTTCATGTTGGGGTTGAGGCGCCTTTGATGCACAACACTAGGGTTGAAGTTGTCCTTCATGAGAATTTTGTACATGCAATAGAATAGAAGGATGCCTTTGGTGTCCCAAATCATCCATTTAATGGCGGACTTAGGCTCCCTTAGCACACGAAGGAGCTTGTCCCCTCATCCAAACTCAAGCTCGAGGAGACAATGACCGGATAAGAAGATGAAGGGTCAAGATAAACATAGTTGAGGTGTGAAGGTAGAGGCTTCAATTCCAAGATAGAAGCTTCATCCTCCTTTTTTGGCAGATCACGTATCAAAGGCTCAACTTTGGAGTTCGCATAGAAGATGGGCGAAGAGTCAAGCCTTAGCACGTACTCCACCAAAGAAGAGTCTTCTTCATCTTTCATGCCCAAGAGAGAAGCCGTAAGAGAATCATCGTACAAGTTATCAAAAGTCTCTTGGGCACATTCATTAGTGACATCTAATCGCATACAAGAGAGAGCCTTATCATGACATTTAAAGGCTTTGAAGACATCAAGAGTAACCTTCTCAGCTTGGATGCTAAGAGAGACTTTTCCACTACGCACATTAACAATAGTACTCCCCGTAGCTAAGAATGAACATCCAAGAATGATTGAAACTTCATCATCCTCCTCCATGTCAAGAATAATAAAGTCGGCGGGAAATATGAGAGATTTCACCTTGACATGAACATCCTCAATAATACCCCGAGGATAAGTTATGGAGTAATCCGCGAGTTGTAGAGATATGGTGTTAGGGCGTGCCTCTCCACGCTCCAATTTTTAAAGACAGACTAAGGCATCAAGTTAATTGAAGCACCTAGATCACATATAGCTTTAGAGAAAACACAATTGCCAATAGAACAAGGAATAGTAAAACTCCCGAGATCCTTAACCTTTTGTGGAAGCTTGCGTTGAATGATATAGCACTATATTCCTCGTTGAATTTCACGGTCTCAAACTCCTGGAGCCTTCTCCTTTTAGACAAAATCTCCTTCATAAACTTTGCATAACTTGGTATTTGAACCAAGTCATCGGCAAAAGAAATATTGATATGAAGACGTCTAAACACTTCAAGAAACTTCTCAAATTGTTTATCAAGTTTATGCTTCATGAAGCGTTCAGGGAATTGGACTTTAGCAACATAAGGAAAAGGGTTATCCGGAAAGAGTTTAGATATAACCTTGGACTTCACCTTAGGAGGATAAGTCTCTTCATTGGTACGCTCCTTTGAGGTTTCATTGCTTCGATCATTCGCCTTGGCATTGTTGGGCTCCATATCCTCTTGAGGTTCGTCCTCCTTGGGCCACTCCAGATCCTTCAGAGTTACTCCACTCCTTGTAGAGACCGCCTTGACATGCTCCTTTGGATTGGTTTCGGTTGTGCTAGACAAGGTGCCTTGAGCTCGAGATGTCAAGAGTGAAAAGATGTACCCCACTTGTGTCTTCAAATTCTTAAAAGAAGTTCCATGGTTTTGTAAGGTAGTTTCATGCCTTTGGAAGTTTTCATCCGTCTATTTACTTAACAATTTACTTAGCCAAAACATCTTCAAGGTTGGACTTTTGTCACGCCCAAAAATTTGCTCTTGGTCACCAACACTTTGCTCTCAAGTTATAAGTGAGGCTTTATTAGAAGACTCTAGATTTCTCTAGAGTCATGTAGAGTTCTCTTGTAAACTCTAGACTTATCTAGAGTTGTATGGAATCATCTTGTAAATACTAGACTTCTCTAGGATATTCTAGGAAGATCTAGGAAATGTGTAGGAATGTATAGAATTCTCTAGAATTCTTGGCAAGGCCTATAAATAGGCTTGCCTCCCCTCATTTGTAAGCATCAACCAAAGCATCAAGCATCCAAGAATCAACCATCAATCAATCAAGTGAGCATTCAAGCAATACAAAGCCAAGTTTGAGAGCATTCCAAGCTTCCTTGTGAAGTTCCAAATACTTGAGAGTGTTACGAGTTAGGCTGACTTAGCATACTCGAGGCAAGGTTTGCAAAGTGTCGCACGGACTAGAGAAAAGGCCCGTGACAAGTGGTATCAGTGAACGGTGACGAAGGCTCGGATCGTGATTCAAATGGCCGAGGAATCGAACATTTCTCAAGATATGCAACTTCCCCTTGATCCCGAGTTTCAGGAGGAAACTCAAACCCATGGAAGGAAGAGAAGGGAGAAGTCTCGCGAGGGGCGAGAATCCTTGTCTTCCCTTAGCACCCGACTGGCACGGGTGGAACTAGCCCTAGCCGACGGAGAGGACAGGCTAGATAAAGTCGAAGAGCACGTGGGGGAGCTGGCGTCCAATGAGGAGGAGCTCCGCGGAGAGATACAAGGGACACTCAATACCGCCATCGACACGCTACAAAAGCAAAACGATGCCTTATAAGCTCTCATCGACGCTTTGCGAGAAGAAGTCAAGGAGCTCAAAGGTGAGTTAAACCTTTGTAAAGTCGCATTATCTATGGGTGGTGGCAGCATGGCTCAACCTGCTCCCAGGATCAAAGTTCCGAAGCCAAGATCTTTCAATGGAACAAGGAACGCTAAGGAGCTCGACAACTTCTTATTTAGCCTAGAGCAATACTTTGGTGCGCTAGGCTTGGTAGATGAGAATGCCAAACTCCGCACGGCACCTCTCTACCTTACTGATACCGCTACTTTGTGGTGGAGGCGGCGGCAAGTGGACATCGAGCGAGGGACATGCTCGATTGACACCTGGGATGATTTCAAGAGGGAAATTAAGAGGCAGTTCTACCCCGAGCACGCGGAGACGAAGCACGGGCCAAGCTTCGTCGGCTCACACAAAGGGGATCGATCCGAGACTATGTGAAGGAGTTCTCGGAGCAAACTCTCGAAATCCCAGGTATGGCCGAGAAAGACTTGCTCTTTTCATTTATGGACGGATTGCAATCTTGGGCAAAGCTAGAGTTGCAAAGGAGAGGGGTCTAAGATCTTGCTCATGCTATTGCGGTGGCGGAATCCTTGATCGAATTTCGCAAGAGCGACCCCAAGCCAAAGAACCCCAAGGTCGCAAGTTCGAGCAAAGGTGGGGGAGAGGAGAAATCCCCCAAGGATCGAGACAGCCAACCTCGATTCAATAAGGAAAAGGGCAAGCAACCCTTCGGGCACAAATCCGGAGGACAAGAACATAAGGCTGGGGGAGACCAACCCAAGCCTAAGTTGGCATGCTTCATATGTGACGGGCCTCATCGTGCCAATGAGTGTCCGAAGAAGTCAAGGCTTACCGCACTCATCCAAGAGGATGAGTAGAGGAGGGAAGAAGCCAAGATGGGATCCCTGCAATTCCTAAAAGCGGTGAACGCGAAGATTCATGTGCCTAAGGATGCTCTCGAGGGCACTATGTTTGTAGAGACGGTGATTGAGGGACGACCTATAAAAGCATTGGTGGACACCGGAGCCACAAACAACTTCATATCGAAAGGTATGGCAAATCCCCTTTCCCTCAAGGCTTACCGAGGAGGTGGTTACATCAAAGCTGTTAATTCGAAGTCCCAGCCACTCATCGGCATAGCAAAAGACGTCGGCATGCGGATTGGACAATGGGACGGCATGGTAAATCTCTCTATTGTCCCCATAGACGATTATGACTTGGTGCTTAGCATGAAGTTCATGGAAGAAGTCAAGTCTATCCCCATCCCATATGCCAACTCTCTATGCATACTTGAGGATGGCAAGACATGTATGGTGCCTTGCACTTGGGGAAAACGAGGCACCAAGGTGTTATCCTCTATGCAGCTTGAGAAGGGTCTCAAGCGCAATGAAGACACATATCTTGCCACCCTCGTGGAGGAAGTCTCGGATGGGGGTGCCAAGCCCCTGGACGTGCCGACCGAGGTGAAAGAAGTCCTAAAGGACTTCTCTGATGTTGTGCCTGCCGAGTTGCCAAGACAGGAGGTGGATCATCACAAGGCTAACCTGATAGCGGACGCTTTGAGCCGAAAAGCTGAACTCGCCGCTATCAGTAGACCCAAGAGTTTGTTGATCGACCACATTCGAGAAGGGTTGCAACATGATCCCTTTGCCAAAACCTTGTTTGAACTTATCAAGTCAGGGAGGACACAAAGGTTTTGGGAGAAGGATGGGATGATCTATGCCAAAAGGAATCGCTTGTAAGTGCCGAAGTGGGAGAACTTGCGGCACGAAGTTCTCAAAGAGTGCCATGATTCTTTATGGGCTGGACACCCGGGACAACGTCGAACACATGCCTTGGTGGAGGGCATGTATTTCTGACCGCGCATGAGGGAGGACGTGGAGTCCTATGTGCGGACTTGTCTTGTGTGCCAACAAGACAAGGTCGAGCAGAGCAAGCCGGCGGGATTGCTCGAACCGTTGCCTATCCCGAAACGTCCATGGGAGAGTATCTCAATGGATTTCATTGTCGGATTGCCCAAGTTAGAAGGATATGGCACCATCATGGTCGTTGTGGACCGATTCTCGAAGTGTGGCATATTCATCCCCGCGACAAAGGAATGCCCCGCGGAGGATGCAGCTCGCCTTTTTCTGAAGAACGTGGTCAAGTATTGGGGAGTTCCTCGAGATATCGTGAGCGACAGGGATGCTCGCGTCACGGGAAAGTTCTAGACCGAGCTATTGAAGCTTATGGGGTCAACACTCAATTTCTCAACGATCTTCCACCCGCAAACGGATGGGCAAACAGAGCGGGTGAACGGATTGCTCGAGATTTACCTATGGCACTACGTGAGTGCCAACCAACATGATTGGGCAAAGTTGTTGGACATTGCCCAATTTTCTTATAACCTTCAACGTTACGAGACAATAAACCGGAATCCGTTCGAGCTTACAACGGGACAACAACCATTGACTCTCAGTACCGTGGCAACGGGCTACACGGGGACGAGCCCAGCGGCTTATAAACTTGCCAAGGCGTGGTAAGAACAAACCGTTATCGCCCGCGCTTACTTGGAGAAGGCTAATAAGCGCATGAAGAAATGGGCGGATACTAAGCGGAGGCCACGGGAGTTTCAAATAAGAGACCTTGTCCTTATCAAGCTCCAACCCCAAAATTACAAGGCGTTCAGGAGTCTACACAAAGGG
Organism: Drosera spatulata; assembly: GCA_035668315.1. NCBI lineage: Eukaryota > Viridiplantae > Streptophyta > Magnoliopsida > Caryophyllales > Droseraceae > Drosera > Drosera spatulata. The sequence continues at coordinate 9,315 of JAOVYX010022668.1, forward strand.
TTGGTGCGGAGATACGAGGGTCCGTATCCTATAGTCAAGAAGGTAGGCAAGGTCGCCTATATGGTGGAGTTGCCACCAAAACTGAAGCTTCACCCGGTCTTCCACGTGAGCTTACTAAAACCTTACCACTCGGACGAGGAAGACCCAGACCGAGGACAATCGAAACGGGCCCCACCAATTGTCTCTACCTCTTATGACAAGGAGGTAGATGAGATCATAGCCGAGAGGGAGGTTCGTAAGAAACGCGTTCCCCATTATCGGGAGCTTTTTGTCAAATGGAAAGGTTGCCTGACAGTGAGGCAAGCTGGGAATGTGAGGCCGACCTTTGGCAATTCAAAGAGCACATTTCGAAGTTTCGAGGCACGAAGGCGACGCGGGCGTCGCCAGGATAGGTGGGGGAGAATGTCACGCCCAAAAAGTTTCGCACAAGATTAGCCCCTTGGTCACCAACACTTTACTCTCAAGTTATAAGTGAGGCTTTATTAGAAGGCTCTAGATTTCTCTAGAGTCATGTAGAGTTCTTTTGTAAACTCTAGACTTATCTAGAGTTATATGGAATCATCTTGTAAATACTAGACTTCTCTAGGATATTCTAGGAAGATCTAAGAAATGTGTAGGAATGTATAGAATTCTCTAGAATTCTTGGCAAGGCCTATAAATAGGCTTGCCTCCCCTCATTTGTAAGCATCAACCAAAGCATCAAGCATCCAAGAATCAACCATCAATCAATCAAGTGAGCATTCAAGCAATACAAAGCCAAGTTTGAGAGCATTCTAAGCTTCCTTGTGAAGTTCCAAATACTTGAGAGTGTTACGAGTTAGGCTGACTTAGCATACTCGAGACAAGGTTTGCTAAGTGCCGTACGGACTAGAGAAAAAGCCCGTGACACTTTGGTGGCTAAAAAGGGTTTGAATTGAAACCCGAAGGAGTGAGGACGGCTTGGTTGTTCTTCCATGAGAAACCCAAATGGTTCCTAGCCTTACTCGGGTTATAGAAGTTGTTGCCGCCTTGTAAGGGACGCATGAAGCCTTGCCCATATGCCGCTTGCTCCATGTTCTGAGCTTGCATCATGTGAACGTGCAAGTGACATTCTTTTCTTCCAGTCGAGTAGCCCATGATGAAGGCATTTCTTGAACAACTCCTTGAACCTCTCTCATGCTTCATGAAGAGTCTCCATGTCATATTGGGCAAAGGACATGATGTCTGTTCGGAGTTTGGCGGACTTGGCCGGAGAAAAGAAATTAGCAAGAAACTTTTGTGCCATGTCGGTCCAAGTGTGAATAGAAGCAGATTGAAGATTAAAGAGCCACATCGATGCCTTCCCCTTTAAGGAGTAGGAAAAGAGAAAGAATCGGATTGCCTCCTCGATTACACCATTAACCTTGATTGTGGTCTCTCTCATTAGGAACTTGGCCAAGTGATTATTGGGACATTCACTCGGAAGTCCACTAAATGGCTTGTATTGGATCATGTTAATAAGGGAAGGCTTGATCTCAAAGTTCTATGTGTCAATGTCAGAAGTCATGATGGCGTTGTACTCATTGAGCACTTTTGGCATTGCTTGTTCCTTCATAGTTAACATAGCCAGTAGTGGTTGATTGACTCCCGCAAGAGTCGATTGGACCGTGGCTTCGATTGCCGCTTGAATTTGAGCTTGCAAGTCCATCGGTTGGTTTGGAGGTTAGGGTCTTGTTCCTTCATAGCTCCCCAAAAGTTGGTTTTGAATGTCTTACGGATCCATGGAGGATGATGTTACATGAGAAGATTTTTTGTTGCTTGCGATTTCGCCTAAAGGTCTTTTCAATCTCAGGATCGAGAGGTTGTAGTGGATCGAGAGGTTGTAGTGGACCGTGAGGAAAACGTTGCATGCACAGGAGGAGTCACCTACAAAGAACACAATCACACAACACAAGCTCAATAGATTGTAAGAGATAAGAGGTAAGATAGAAAAACAAGAAAAGAAAAATGTTAAATCACAAGGAAACTATTGACTCCGATGTTAGAGACTAAATCCTCGACAACAGTGCCAAAAATTTTTTTATGACTTTATCTATCATGCCTAAACACAAGTGTATGTGTCGTAGCAAGTAATAAAAGTAATAAAGGTAGGGTTGCAACTTCGTCTTTCAATTGTATCTAGTCACTATGTCGTTTTACTAGTTAATCATGAGTCGTTGTTAGAGATGGATCCCTAAGATGTAATCTACTCTCTTTCTAGTCCTAGACTACGTCGCCGCCTTTAACATCTCTCAATGAGAGAAAGTCATGTTACGGTAAGCATGAAATTCGGAGATTCCTAACATATCTCACACGTCACGCAAGCAATCTCTCGATCTCCCATTCGACGTGTGGGTATATGGTCGAATTTCTGATACGAACTATCCCCTCAGAATCAAATCATATCATGGATCATACGACATGTGATCAATTTATCGAAGCATTAAGCATAACCACATATCATAACCGTAAGACAATCAAAATTAGATATATAACATAAAAGTGACATCAATACAACCATCCGATTACATCACAACCCTAGCACAAGGTTTAGCTCATGATTCGAGTAATAAGACAATACAACAAACACCTAATGTATATGAAAATCATCATCGTACAAATGGTAATCAAGACAAGTCAAGAATGCTAAACCGATATCGAGACGGAATCCAGTTCAATTCGATGAAGCCCCTCATTGTTGCTTCGTTTCCCAATGAATCGTAGCCGTCTCCCTCCAAAACAAATCCACTCCAAAACCCTAGAATTTCATGTATTATCGTGTATGATGATGAATGAATCAGATTTGAGGGTAAAATGAGTATTTATAGCAATTTAGGGTCGAGGGGATTTCAAGACATGCGCTCGGGCGTGGTTAAAATGGCGCCCGGGCGCTTTGATGAGATCACTGAAGCTGGGTTCTGGGGGAAACAAGACCGTGAAAGAACGTGGCCAATATGGCGCCCGGGCGTTTTGATGAAAACACTGAAGCAGTGTTTTCTGGCAAAACTGAATCGCTCCGGGCATGACCTTCTTCTCTGTCCGGGCGCTTTGGCTTTTGTGCTGAAGCTATCTCTTTGTCATGTTTCGTCATTGCTTTATTCTTCGCACGATCACGCCCCGTTTTCAATGTCTTTGACCATCCTATTGTTCGTTTTCACCTACAATTCATGCCGAAGTATCAAAGCTAGAAAATATAGCAAATAAGACTATAATCAATACAATTCTGAATACAAAGACGTCGAAACGATACATAAAAACATGACAAAACTAAGCGTGAATCGAGCAAAAAAATCTCTTCACCAATAATCTCCCAAGAATGCATGAAAAAAATTGTAGCATAATCATTTATTCCAGGAGCTTTCTCTTCATCGATATCCCACAAAGCGTCACGCACATCATCACAAGTAAATGGCTGCACCAAGAGCTGCTGTTGCTCCATGTTCAAACATGGCCCCTCATTATTGAATCTCTGAAGAATATGAGCTCTTCGTGGACAATCAGCACCCATGCACTACAAAAAATTACATCATTTTAAGACAGAATTATTCCGTCGCAAAAAGAAAAAATTACGTCGTAGAGATGAACTGCGACGGAATCTGCGAAGAATTATGCCGTTGCATCAAATGGCGTCGCAGAATAATGGTTTTGCTACGGATCCGTCGCCAGGTCAAATTGCATACGACGGATTGACTTTTTCGATCGTAAAATATTATTTTTGTAATATTAATTTATTCTGCGACAGAATCCATCGCAAATAGTCATTCAAGTAATTTTTTAATATCAATTAAATAAATTAAAATAAATGCATTTTAGGCGACGGAATCCATCGCAGAGTTCATGAACTCTACGATGGATTCCGTCGCAAAAATAAGTATAATGTAGTTCGAATTTAGTTATATTTTACGACGGAATCCGTCGTAGAATGTAATTTTTTTTTAAAAAAATTAATAATTTTAAAAGCTCACTAAAATGCCTGTTTAACGATTACAATTTCGAATAAAATCCTTAAAAAATTCATTCCCAAATCATATAGAATAGAAAACAAAAATAAACATATAATTAGTACAACGCTACATATATCAATGACCGGCTAAGCCTGAATGTCGCTGCTCCGGAGGGCAGGAATCATCATCTGGACCCGGAGGGAATCTAGGCATATCAGTGCCAGCCTCTGCCTGACAGGTGGAATTGGGGTCCGCGCCTATCTACCTCATCAAAAAGGCAATCTGAGAGGTGAGAACCTGCTGCTACAAAGACTGATGCTCCTCCAAAGATAATCCTGAGCCAGGAGCAGACTGTGACTGTGGCCTGAAGATAGCAGAAAGCGGGCTCTATGGATATAACTGACTGACAGCCGACCCAATACCGTAGTCCCTTCCCTTCTGTGGCTTTGCGAGCTCGATGTATGTTTGAGAAGCGGCTGCTTCAAGCTGCTGCTGGGAGGCATTAGGATCCATTGACGAATCGGCCTGCGACTCTGGATGTTGAGTCAATCGCTCCCAAAATGAATCCTGCGAATTTCATAATAACGAGTTAGCAAAAATAAAAATAAAAAATGAATATAATTAAAAGGTAACAATTAGTGAAATAAATGGCTTCAAAAATCTTATCCGAAAACGGGTAGCCGTCTCGCCGGCCATGAGAATGTCAGCTAGTGACTTTCCCGCTAGTATTGCCTCCACAATGCTCGCAGTACCCGGCTTCTTATGGGTCTCCACGAAGATCTCAAACTCCGTCGCCTTTCTCTTCAAACCAACCTCTTATTCAAATAATGAATATGACAACATTTTGTGAAACACACGACATCAAATAATTTAACTTAAATATATATACTTACCATTCTCTCTGCGACGGCGAGGGTGGACACACAACCCTAAGAGTGTGTAGCATGTCCCTAAGATCGGTTCCTTGAGTTAATTCTTGATCTCTTCAGGATCTTAGGGGGCATGTCATATCGCTCCATGAGGCGTAGACCAACATCGACACTGATCCAAGGGACTGGACATGCTTCAATGTCGTCACAGCCC